>JAFIRS010005188.1:0-63401 GCA_018342105.1 Gonioctena quinquepunctata
CATGTGGATTTTACTCAGCCCAGAGGTGATTGTTATGGAAATTTCGTATACACTGTCGTCCAAAATTAGCCTCGTCAGTAAACAAAGGCCATTTAAAATTAGGAATTTGATGAAGAATCAATGGCAAAAAACTAGGCGCGGAAAAAGTCTCTAGGTAGTAGAGCTTGCACACCTTGAATATGAAACGAATACAATTGCTGTTCTTTAAAATTTTAAATGCAGTGAAGTTGCTTACATTCAGTATGTTGGCAATTTTCGAGTACTTGTTTCAGGTGTCTCCGCATACTCGGAACTGCTTCTTCTAGTTGCACAGTTCGCACTTCTCGAGGGCGCCCAGTCAGCCCTTTGTTTCTTAAATGTACCATTTTGCGCAAACGTTGGTGAAGACGAGCAAATATTGTGTGATTGGGTACCCTACGTCCTGGATACAACTCAGCATACAATCGTTTAGCTTGCCGACCATTTCCATTACTTCGACCATAGACAAAATGCATGTCTGACAATTCCGCATTTGTATAATTTTCCATTCTTTTGATAAAGAAAATTTATTACTTATTATCATTAATGTTATATGCAAACTGAAAGCTTTGAAATGGAGGAACGCAAATTTGATATTTCGTTGAAATATTCGTATTTATCAGAATGTTGACAGTTGCCTACTAGCAACGCTACTAGATAATGTATTAAAGTAATGACAAATACGCTTTAAGATGTTTGATTTTTTGCATAAAAAGTGCGCTTCTATACGGAAAAAGTCAAGAGAATTGTTTGTCACAATTTGAACGAGGAATTCAAAAATTTCGTATTTGAAATAAATCAGTGGCGTACTATTCTTTTCTTTAAAAAATTTAGATCATTACCGTATGCGCCAATTATGAACATACAATTCTCAATTGCATGTCAAAAAATGCGCAATGACTACCTCTTGGACACTCAACAAATTTCATCCGCATATCACGACCGGTTTCAGAGCAATAAATAAATAGTAAGTTTTTAAAGAAAAACTTTAACGCACCTTATATGTCGGAAAACAAAGCATTTACGAACAAAAGTTATATAGCAAACTGTCATTATTTTTCTGATGCAGACTCATTCCCTGAAGTTTGTCGCACTTATTCACTAACACCCTGTATTACTAAAATATGATTCGCTAAATTTCCTCTACTTCATTAATTTTCATAATGGGATATGCATTCACCACATCTTACATGATGCCGTTATTGATTTGCATTTATTGTTATAATAAGGCATATTTTCTGTTTTACATCTTTCAATCTTCCAAATTTTCTGATAGAAGAATTCAGCGATTCTGGAATATTAACATTAATACCTACAAAAATGTTGTCCTTGATAATTATAATAATAATTGTCATTTCAATGAACTTGACTTCTAATATGTTTTATAATAATCTCGCCAAGGCCTGCCAAATTCGAAATTCTTCTTTAATATTGTTAGATTTTTTACTGTACCATTTTAAAAACATATTATGTATTTGACCCAAATTCACTGGAAAGGACGATATTATCTATCTAGTGGCATGTTAATCGTCTTTTAATTGGTTTATAGTTGGATATGTATTTTTGATTTTTTGCAGGACACTCATCGTTCTCTCAAAATTCGGGGATAAATTCTCTTCACGACATTATGAGTTTGTAAAAGTAATATTTTGATATTTTATTAATTTTCCCAGAAGTCGTCTTTTGTAGAGCTAAAAAACGGAACGTATCTTTTGAAGTCATACTATTAACGTATGTAATTTGTTTTGCTTTCTTTCGCCTATTTAGCTTCTAAACCACAAATCAATCAATAATTTTCCATTTCAAATTCGTTGAAATACTATTTATCAGTTTTCTCTTGGTGGAATCTGTATAAAATTTTTGTTTGCCTTTTTTATTATTGTGCAGGTCAATTTATGTTTATTAATATATTTCCTGCCCTTGATCCTGAACTTGATCCCATTTATCACAAATTATAAAAATGCAATATTATATTGGCACCTTGTTGTTTCCCCTATATTTAACAAGAAACCTGAAACAAAACACAAATAATCAATTCTGAAGGATGTGCATTAAGATTGAATGTATTATACTGTACAAGAAAAATGCCAACAACTTTGATTTATTCGAATTACAGATTTGAGCAATAATTTCAATCTTGTATCTTTAACCTATATAAAACAGAAGAAAGAGGTACACTGAATATTATATTATGTATCCCATATGTATATATATATATATATATAAATCTATATATATATATATATATATATATATATCTATATATATATATATATATATATATATATATATATATATATATATATATATATATATATATATATATATATATATATATATATATATATATATATATATATATATATATATATATATATATATATATATATATATATTTAAAATCGATTTCTCAGTTGTTTAACCAACCTCAGAAGATAATGAAAACTTGTACGCGTTAAGATCACGGTGGCCTTACCTTTTATATAAGTGGGTTCTAAAACCACTACTCTTGGGGCCTTGAAATTTTTTTGACCAGCTGTGTATATATATATATATATCTATATGGACCAACTCAGCTTCCGTTTCATACTCGGCCCACCAAGCATCCACGTGTTTATACAAAGCAAACAGTTAATAGCCCACTCAGCCTCCACACTATCTCAGGCTAGTTAGCCTCCTGTATATGTAACTATACGTTTTTTTGGGAGTTTATGTAACTTGGCCTCCCCTTTTGAAGCTATTGTGTATTTACTGAGCCTCCTGACACTGTTGCCAATTTTCAGTCAATATTCAATTCCACAGCATGATAACAAATCACACGGCCTGTTGAAAAGTTTATCCGGTAGTTGAAAGTTTGAATTTTTCTACTCTGAAATGAAATTTATGTCAGTAGTATCTTATAACGAGAATATATAATCTATTCGATCATTCTGAAAATATTCAAGGAATAGTGGCTTAGAAGAGTTCCCAAAAAATTTTACTAGACAATAAGTATTCCATGATGGAAGCAGTAAACTATATTGGGTATATTTTGTGCCAGTAGTCTTCATTAATAGTAAAATTACCAATTCAAATTCTAACGTTCCCACGATCTTCCACTACGGTTGACCACTCTTATTTTATTTTTATCGAAATTTTACCAAAAATCCAGTTGGTATCTATACATCAGTAAAATTCCAGGAGAGTTCTTGAAACGCAGACCCAAAGCTCTATACTGGTCACTGTTTTCGCCGGTCTTTGGTCACTTTACTGGTAAAAGAAGTAAACTTAAGTACTATCAAAAGACACAGGCGATGGAAATTTTAAATACTAAATTCAATTGGGGATTCGCTGGATAATTAGTAAAAATTGTAAAGAAAATTGTTGACTCTCCACTACTTTCATTCCATCCCTCCTACAAGAATACTTAATGACAAAAAAAACATAGGAAGTGCAGAAGGAATATTTCTAGTTGTTCAGATTGTGTAATAAATATTAATGTCAATGAAATTCAACATTTGAATGTTATATTATATTTGAAAATAATAAAAATTGTAAAGAAAATTGTTGACTCTTAACACCAGCATCTGAAGTAATCAGCTTTCAATTCAACTGTTGACTTGAAATTACATTTCTAAAACTTACTTTGAAATTTATACTTTCAACACTTGCTCGCAATAACATCATAAAAACGCGCGCCGTCGATAGCAATTAGTTGGTAAATAGCCGCCACTAGTGAACAGTTATATTTATGTGTTGCATTTCGAGAAAAAAGTGACATAACTTCTCTCGAGTGATTGTAGCGATCCACTGCGAATGGCGCCTCTCGAACAAAAATGTATTTTCGCTCTCAATACATACCTAATATTTGAACTCATAGTCAAACTGCAATGCTCATATCATACACTTACTCATTAAATAGTGCGATCCATTAAAACTTCAGACTATACCATTGAAGGTTGATTCTGAGTATCAATAAATAAATTATTTAGATTTGGAGAGATTTCCATGACTTTAACTTCAAAACTAACGGTATTTCCATTTTCACCCCTTTGGGGATGAAGTATCAAAAAACCTTCATAGTGGTTACTCATGTCATCATAGTCTAGTAGAGAAGTGAGTTTCCTACGAAAAATAGTTCCAAGCCCTCTGAATATATGAGCGATGACTCATTCGATTCGGGATGTCATTCTCACTAAAATGTACTAGTTTTTTAACACAAAACAAAAAATAAAAACAGCCTTAGTTTTTTGGTAGTTACTCAAGAACTCTTGATGATAGATGAAATAAAAAAACAGATTCTTGAAGACGAGACTATTTACTATGAAAAATTTTGTCACGGAAATCTATATCAATTATTTATAATTTCGATTCAACGTTGAAAAGGGCTACGCACGGGCGTTACGGCAGGAGTACAGCACCTCTTGAGAGAGCAATTCAAATACAATATTTTTTATACTATCAAATATAAATTAAAAAATTCAAAAAAATCAAAGTATCAGCTGAACACCTGAAAGAATATTATTTCGTTATTTTGTTTTCATTGAATTTTGATAATCGGAGGCTATTGTTAATTAATTAGTTTTGTGGGAATCACCGTTTTTATAAAAACCGAATAATTGTTTAGAGAATGACTCCATATTTTTTTTTGCTTTCTGGAGCACATTTTACATGTGTACTCAATGATATCATGCAGACATTGATAAAAAATTGATTATTTTGTTAATTATAAATTTCTAAAAATTACAAAATATGAGATATCGAATAAACATTGTATTTTTTCGATATTCCATTTTAATTTTTTTGACAAAACATTTACAACGTTTATTAATTTTTTTAAAATTTTTTTTTTTCATTTTCCCATTATTTAAATAATATATTTAGAATTTTTTTTCTTCCAAAATGCGATATTGGTTATTCTCCACCTAATAGGAAAAAATATTTTTTTTTTATCAATAATTCTTTATTTAGTTAACAATTAGTTATAAACAAACTTTGATTGACGTTGATTTTTTTTGAGTAGTACAAAAAATAACAAGAACAACCATATACAACAAACTGTGTGAGTTTCTCATATTTTGTTATCTTTAGAAATTTATAATTACCAAACTAAGTAACTTTTAAACAATTTTATAGCGTGATATAATCGAGTACACTGTAAAATGTGCTTCAGGAAGCAAGAAATCATGGAGTCATTCTGTGAACAATTATTCGGTTTTTAATGAAATCGGCGGTTCCAAAAAAACTACTCAAATAACGATAGCCTTACATTATCAAAATTGAATGAAAAAAAAATTCCCAAAATTACATTTTTCCAATGATACATAATACAATAATTTTTTGGAATTTTTAAATTTATATTTAATAATATAAAAACTATGTTATGTGAATTGCTCTATCGAGAGGTGCTGTAGTTCAGCGTAACGCCCACGCGAAGCCCTGTTTTAATTCACCGTTGAATTAAAATTATTAATAAATTTGGGGTAAGAGTTGAGAGTAACATTATCACAGAAATTTATCTTTTTTTTTAATTTTCCGATAGTCGATAGTTTTTGAGCTTTTTCCATAAAACTAGAACCGTTTTATTTTTTTTTGTTTTTTGTTAAAAAATCGAAAAATTCGACTTTTAGAATGTCATCCCGAATCGATTGAGTTTGATACACGGATTTTCCTAAACAACATATGTTATAAAGGAAAAAATATTATCCCATAGCGCATGGTTTGGAAAATATTTTTATTTGTGGAAATATTGGTTGAGGATTCAGTAATATATATTGATATTACTTATCATTTCATTATGAAAAAAAAAACTTCTCGATACCTACTTTCAATTTCGAAAATGTGTTTTTAATGGTACCCCAGTTTATTTGGATCTATTTTCCTTAGTTTCCTTTCAAGAAGAATTGAATATATTATTCATTGAGCATAATGATTTCTATTCAATTCCATTATTTCCTATTCTTTCAAATCCTCAATAACACAGTAAATAGTTTTCTTCGGTAATATAAATAAATAATTTTGAGTAGTTTTCAAGATCTGTGAAAGAATGTTCCTCTTCCATTCGATTTTCTGTACCATTTAGAACTCTCACTTATAAGGTTTTCTTCCTAAAATATATTATTGTATTGTTATATTATTATAAACTAGCATTTTTCCATATGTTTTCATCTAGCTTATGGCTCAGGCTATTCCGTGATTTCGTTTCCCGTTATCCTGTTATCCCGTTATCTCGTTTGGGTGGCATAATTGATTTGACAGCGGAAGTAATGCTTTGTGACGACTATTACAAATTCACCAATCCCTTTCCACCCCTGTAGATATGGCATTTTGAATGAAGTTTAACACGATTTATTTATTCGTGACAGAGAGCCAAAACACCAATTTTCATTATTCTAACTCAAAAACTCACGGAACCCTAATAAACATTTTCAGCCCCCATTTCGCCCCTTTAGTAGTTGAATTTCTAAAAACACTGGAAAACAAATGTCTTCATATGTAAAAAGACCTCAAATATCCATTTTCATGATCCTAACTTAAAATGTTTCACTCCCCATTTGACCCCTTTAGGGTTTGGATTGCTGAAGATACTGAAATACCAATTTTTATGAACCCAAGTCGAAAACTAAGGGTACTCCAAGTCAAACTTTCGAACCCCATTTAACCCTTTTACCCCTTTAGGGGTTGAATTTCCAATAATCTAAAAATACGTGTTTCATTATTTGAGAAGAAAAGGCCAAAAAAGCAGTTTCCATGACTCGAACTTCAAAACTAACGGTATTGTGATTTTCACCCCTTTAGGGATGGAGTATTGAAAAAAACTTGGTTATATACTCATGTCATCATAGGAATACGCTATCAAAATTTCAGCTCTTTGTGTTGAGTTATTTGGTCTGGGCGTTGAAGTTAGTGAATCAGTCAGTCAGGACATGTAATTATATATGTATAGATTATTTCAATTCATTAGTGTCTATATGTATATGTTCTGTTGACTATTTTTTGTTGGTATATTTCTAAAACAATGGGCTACTGATTTTATAACATAACTTGTGTCACACACCCAAAAAATTCCATCCTTTTTTTGTACATTTGAACAGTAGCATGTTCTGATTAAAATTGAATTCATTTGAGTCGTTTACGTGAAAATTTTTCATGATTTATCTGTAATCTTGAACCTTGGAATACCCCAGATTCCTACATTCAGTTAATTAATAATCCATTCTAAGCAACCTCATTCAGTAACTTTCGTGGTACACAATATAATAACCGAAACTGAATAATACAAATCAAATACAAGACACATTACGAGAATATAGATTTTCTGATATGTGGAAAACAATGCAAGCGTTTTTTCAGGTTCACAAAATACTCAACTCACACGAGAATATATTCAAGTAGGGATTCTATATGAAGATTGTTTTCATTCAATGAAAGAAATTATTTTTTTTCACTTGAGAAGATAGCGAAAGTTTGGTGTCCTTTTGTTGAATCTTGCATGAGAAATTGTTTGAGTGATTTGTGTATTACATTGTCAAAGTACCTTTTCTGAAATGGTGAAATATCGCAATATTTCAGTGGACTCCCGAATAAATCTTGACGTAATCGCAGTAATATAAATTGCGGAATTGATGAGAAAAAGTATTTACCAGGCTCATTCTCAAATATTTGGGAGGCAATTGCAGCTTCCACAATTTATTTCGTTCGTGCGCGGAAAGAATACATGTTTCTTGATGACAATCTAAAATGAATGATATTTGTGTGCATCCCCTGTGTTGCCAAATTGGGGGAAGCCCAGTGACCTTCGAAAGTATACGTTTCAAACACTATAACATAAACAAAGTATATAAGCAGCGCACTTCAGCGGCGAGGGACTGCACTAAATTTTAAATGGCTATCAAAAATCGGGCAACTTGGTCTCCTCCATATTTTTGTGGCAAAGTGTTTGTTACTATGTTACATGTCGTATGCGACATTTTTTAAAGGGTGGTTACCGGGCGTCCGTATATCGGAGGCTCGGTGACATCGGAGTCTCAGTGAACCTCAAAATTAACAAGGCCGGAGGCCCACTTATACCGTATATATATATATATATAAATATGAAAGAGAGTAATATCGAGGGGACTGTTAAAAACAAAATGGAAGGAATTTAATGGACATAGCCATATATATGAGGAATTGAGATCATTACGTTTTTTAATTTTGGGACTAACTCAAATGTATGCATCTTTATGTTGTGAGGTTATTCTTGCCGGGGTAGTATTTGCTGACTAGTTAGGTAGAAAAATAGGGATATTGGGGTAAGCAGCTATGAAAAAGTAAACTCTTTAAGGATTATCCAAGCTTTCGGAAATGTTCATTTCCGTTATAAATACTACAATAGATGAAAAAACCAATAGTAAAACATATTCAAGTGCGAAACATTATGCTACTTACAACTTTGTTGAGGTTGGTTTCAATGATGTTGAACATATTCATCTAACATAGTGATACAAATGAAAAAAAAAAGTAGAACGCGGAATAAAACGAAGTTTAAAGTCAATACAACCACATTCGCATTGTTTAAAATTAATAAATATAAATGTGAACTCTATGTGGTGTGACAAGTAAAACTAACAGGTTAGGAATGAATCCCGCAATTATATTCACGTGGAAATTGGTACAGTGGTATTGTTAGATTAGTACCAGGTGGCGGTAATGTTGAAAAGAACTATTATTTGATATTACATTGTTGTCAATTTTGATTGATATCTAAGGCAATAAATAAGAGTAGATCTCACTCAAATGGTCAATATCTGTTTTTTTATTTATACAATTGTTTTCTTGGGAAATGAAAGCCATTTCTAAGAATGTTCTTTTAGATGTATGTGACTTTGTCGCTAGCACTTTCACTGAATCGCAATTCATCTGGTGGTCAAATTTATTCACATGTTCTGCCAGAGCACATCTTTCAGGATGCAATCTGCAGTCACTTTTATGAGAAATTATTCTGTTCGTTAATGATCTTTGCGTTTTATTCCTCGATCTTCGTTTTTTTTTCTTTTCACTATGTTAGATGAATATATTTAACATCATCGAAACCAATCTCAAGAAAGTTATAAGTAGCATAATGTTTTGCACTTGAATATGTATTATTATTGGTTTTTCTCATCTATTGTATTACTGATATGAAATAAAATTTAAATTAAAAAATTTTTTTTTTAATTTTATATATATATATATATATATTTTTGTTCAATCTATCATACCCCATAACAGGTTATAAATGATAAAATAACATTGATTTTGAAGTCTCACTCTCAAAGAAATGATTCTAACGTTTTTCCATCTTTGCAAAGTGAGATTGCTTCTAAAAAATGTGTTTTCCTGATGATCGATGTAGCGTGAAATAGATTTTTTGACAAAAATGTATTGGAGACCTATATATATATATATATATATATATATATATATATATAAATGTATGTCTGTATATATATATATATATATATATATATATATAAATGTATGTCTATATATATATATATATATATATATATATTGTTATAATGGGTGCCTTTGGTTTTTTCTTTTATTTTATTTTGATAAATAAATTATTTTTGTTTTTTATCACCACTCATCACAACAAAATTGTTTAAAAATATTTGTAATTTTGTGTGATACTCTTGACTTGTGCTAAAAAAAATTGAAAACTGAATAGTCATCACACAATCATGAATTATCCGGCTATGTTACTTCTACCATTTTCCAAATACTCTTTTACCTGTATTCTTTCACTACGGACGCCTATGGTTCGCATGAGTTCCTTTTCTCTCAGAAGCAGGATTCAGTAGTGTCCTCTGATGGCTTTTCTTGAAGCCATGTTCAAACAATATTACAGAAAGTATTTTATCAAAGAGACAGAGGTGAAAGCAGAAATCGGTCAGATAATTTCCTTTTTATTCAATGAAAACTTATGCTTACCTAACCTGCTCGAAATATCTTATTACTAGTGCTTTTCAAATCAAATTTAAGTGAAAACAAACAGTGGTTTGCTACTAAGCAATTAAGTAATCTTTGAATTGTGAATATAGATTATGTACCACTATATAATGGAAATTGATAATACTTGTTAATGATAATAGGTAAAAATGTTCATAGGAAATCTTTTAATGAGTGTCTAACCAATGTGCACTAATTTTTAGTTTGGTTTTATTAAAAGTACCTTGAGGTTTATTGTTAGCAACTTCTCTGTGTCCTGTTCGTTGTTCCTGTTGATGAATTCCTTGTTACGGGCTGCTTTGAAAGTGGTCGATAGATCCCTCGGCAATGACTACTGTTTATTGGAGGTAAGTTTTAACTTTCTGGACAATATCTGGATGGCTGTTTGATTGGAACATCTAGTTGATCTGTCTTATCGCAGAGTTATTGTGTTTGCTTTAATATTTTCCACTTTAATTGTTGTTTAATTTTTGAACGTCTTTCTCTTAAAAAAAAATGTTTCATCTCTTTCGGCTTCCGTTATTTTTTTCCCTGGTAACCCTCACTGCTATGTTTTTTACCACAGATTTCATGTTTTTGCTCACTTTCTTTTACACAAATTTTTTATTCTAAATTATGCCATGTTTTTTATATTCACCATTTCTACATCTCATATACTACAGACAAAGTAGATTAAAATTAATCTGTGACATTTTTCTGCCTTCAAAATTTTGCAATTGATTAATTTTTTTCAAAATACTTCTTTTACATGTAGCTGTCATCTTCTTTCAAGTTTGATTTTTCCAATACAGAATTTTGTAAATTTAGTATTGTCTTAGTCTAGTTGTGATCTAGATTTTATTCATACAATTTTTGATTTGTGTTTTCTTTCTAAGGTTGTTCAAATGAAATAAATTGTTGGCAACTTGCCTGTAATAAAAAGAAAATTCCAATGCTATACTTTTGAGATCTCTGTGTTGACTAGAGACTGGTGCAAGGTTCAAGAAAAGTAAAATGTACAGAAAATTGCAAAGTAAACAGCATAAAACCACGATAACATAAATACCTGCTATTCATGTGAAGTATCAGTTTCATTATCAGTTTTTTTTATATTTATATTGATAAATATTTCCTATCATAACAAATATATATATATATATATATATATATATATATATCTTTACATATATAATTCTACTGTAGGTACGTGTGTGGCACTGAACTCCTCCTAAACAGCTGGACCGATTTGAATGAATTTTTTTTGTATGCGTTTGGGTGGCGCCCTGGATGGTTTAGATTCACAAATCAGCCAGGCAGATGGCGCTGCAGTCGGTATCATAAACGGCTGGACCGATTTGAATAAATTTTTTTGTATGCGTTTGGGTGGCGCCCTGGATGGTTGAGATTCACAAATCATCCCCCTGAATGTTAAGGGTGGTCCACCCCTTAATTTATTTTTTTATTTTTTGGAAAACATTTTTTGTTTTCATTTTTTTATGATACAGCATTCAAAAATACATACAACCCTGAATTTTCACCCTTCTACGATCAACAATTTTTTGGCAAGATTTTTATTTTTATTTTGTCATGACTTCATGAATTCATGAATTCATATTACTCTTAATTTTCACCCTTTTACGACCAACCCCTATTTTGTATTTTATTTTTATTTTATAGAAAAAACGGGATAACAGGAAAACGGGAATAACGGAATAACGAAAAAACGGGAAAACGGGATAACGGAATGACAGGATAAGGAAATAACGGGGAAACGGAATAACGGGATAAATAAAAAATGAGATAACAGGAAAACGGGATAACAGGAATAACGGGATAACGAAAAAACGGGAAAAGGGGATGACAGGATAACGGGATAAGAGGATAATGGGATAAAGAAAAAAGGGATAAAAAAAATGGGATAACGGAAAAGGGATAACGGGATAATGGGATAACGGGAATAAGGGGATAAGAAAAAATGGGATAACGGGATACGGATAAGGGAAAAAAACGGGATAACAGGAAAATGGGATAACGGTATAACGGGAAAACGAGATAACGGGACAACAGGAAGCGAAAGGAGTCAAAAGTATAATCTAGATGGAACAACATAAAGGAAAACATAGAAAAAAAGAAATTCTACGCGGACGAGAGTTTTCGGGAAAAACATTTTAGGGAACATAGAAATTTGGACAGGATAACGTCTGTCGGGTCCGCTAGTATATATATATATATATGTATATTATATATATATATACATATATATATATATATATATATATATATATATATATATATATATATATATATATATATACATATATATGTGTGTCTGTGTGTCTGTGTGTTTCTTCTTTTAGGACGAAAAATCTGGTTACAAAGTAAGAAGTATGTGATAGGGAACTGTTTCCTATATGGATTAAGTGGAAATAAATCATTGTTTTTACCAAAATCTCCTGCAATTTTATACAGTTTAAGGCTATGATGATATGAAAATATATAAAATACCATATGCAGGGGTTCATAACACTCACTTCTGTTCAAATATTAACATTGTTCAGTTAAATACGTATCTATATTTCGTTATTTTCTGTAAATTAGGAGCAAAGCAGCTACGGGTGAAGTGGTGTTAAATAATATAGTGGCAGCAGAAATGAAAACTGATATTGGAGGTACAAAAAACACATTCTGCCATTGGATACCGGAAGTAATGAGTTAGAAATCAAGCTACATTAAAAGAAACAAAGGTTTACCCAGGAAAAGATGGAGATATTGAATAATTGATTACTGACGATGATATAATGATGATTCAGACTGTTCATCGATTTCTAAATTTTTTTCGTTGCATTTTCTCCCTTGTTCTTCGTCCCAACTCATATATTAGGAGAAAAAAATAATTTGGAACTTTTGATGAATCTACCTGAAGTTACATGAGAAATTAGGTGTAACTAATTCCGTAAGAAAACCAAACCATCGTTCAGCGGCAATTCAATTTGTTCTGATACCGAAACAATACTAATGAAGATGGCATGGCCAAACGGGGCGGACGTATTCCCAGCAACGATGGGTCGGTATATCGGCTCATCTCCCAGGACGAGAAAAATCATTCCACCTGCCAAAAAGGCTTGACCTGTTAATAGTGCGGAGCGCCGAATGCTTTTTATGGCATTTTTAATGACAGTATCGTGATATCGCCCTGACGGAGGAATACTCGAAAACATAGAAGGACCCGAATTTTTTCCGTTATAATAAGGGCAGCGAAGTAGAGACGCAAATTAGACAAATTTTACGCACGCAAGCCCAATTCGAAAATAGTTGGAAAAAAGAAATTGGTTTGTCACCTGCCGGGGCAACTGATCAATTTTGATTGGGTTAAACGATGAGTTTCAAAATGAGAAAAAAAATCATTTCGAAGTCTTACTTCTTTTATGTTTACTTTTGAACGAGCATAGGAAAAAAATTACTCTGAGATTTTGATATGAATTTTGATCTATATCAAAATAATTGGACACACACGGAGAAAAATATATAGTGAATATTACCAGACATATAGTAATGTCTAACAAAATTTTTGGTACTATATATGACAGGAATAAATTATTGTAAGAATGAGTATAAAATTATTTAAGAGGAAAATACTAGGCATTAACATAAATCCTAGTACATCCATTAAATATATTTTATATTAATTCAGAGCTTATGTAATTCTTTATACCAAACATACTTCATTTTAACCTGAACTAAACATTATTTTCCGTAGTAAACCTTATGTTCAATTCGCAAAGATTCATGTTTCGCAGTTGCATAACATCTCTTCAAAATTACGGAACTATTATTGTAATATTGTAAATGTATTAATTTCAAGTGTAAAAATACTGTATGTTTGACAAAAATATACTTTTATTCCCGGAATAAGAAACTGATATTCGCATTCCAAATATGAAGTTGTTTGATTTCAACATTATTATCTAGTTATCACTAATATATTTTAACCTGCTGATAGATAAAAATATGTTACAAAAAAGTCCTAAATATTTAATATGAAGCTCTCGATAAAAGTATGCCATGTCTGTGCTTATTCATAGATCTGGCCAAGGCATTTGACACCGTAAGTCATCCTTTACTTCTAGAATCTTTAGAAGATATTGGAATAAGAGGAAAACCCCTGCAGTTGTTTGAAAGCTACATTTCAAACAGAACTCAAAGTATCAGAACTGGGAATATATATGGCAATAAATTACCTATAGAATATGGAGTTCCCCAGGGTACAGTCCTGGGTCCAATTCTATTTTCAATATATATCAATAATTCGTACATTATGGAAAGTAGAGGTGGAGTCATAGGTTTTGCAGATGATACGGCTATTTTTTACAGAGCGACTAGCTGGAACGAATTACAGATTGAAGTTCAAAACGATATTTCACATATCAAACATTGGTAAAAAATTATTAACCATGAACTTGGAAAAAACTCAGTACTTGCTATGAATCTAACAAGCCAGAATTAAATTCCATAGATATAGGTGAGAAAGGATCGAACCGGCGTATTCTACCGGCAAAACGTGTCAAATACTTAGGAATTTTCATTGATGACCATTTAAGATGGGATGTCCATATTCAATATACAATAAAAAAATTACAGTTCATACTATATAAATTCAGATTTCTATGTGGTATATTTCCTAAGAAAGAGCTGAAAGTTGTTTATTTTGCACTTGTCGACAGTCATTTGAAATATGGGATACTGGCTTGGGGATCAGCACTCAAAAAACATAGGAATTTTACAACGAAGATTCTCAAAACTACTGCTGCATAAAAAAGAGACTACCCAACAGAACTCACATATAAAGAATCTGGAGTATTTGATTTGAGGCAGGAATTCTATATAAATGAATGATCAACTATCATGCAACCAATAAAACTGAAAAATGTATACATGAATACAACACACGTCAAAAAGATCTACATCCCATTCCGTTCATGACTGAATCAATCGGTCAAAGATCAAACGAGTTTTTGGCCCCAAAATTTTGTAATATTCTCCCGAATGAAGTGAAAAACCAGCTTAGAAACTTATTCAAAAAAAAATCGAGATTATATATACTGGCACTCCTAGAATTATCGTTCACAATTCAATAGAAACGTCAGTAGGATAGAGTTAAATGAAATAGTACATATTATTTTTTTAAATCCCTTTTGCCAAATTGGAATAGTAGACGGAACTTTAAGTAATAAATATGAACACTCTCATTTTCATAATGCTTATTTTTCATAGTTTAATGTTTATTATTTATTGTTCATTATTTACTGTTCACTGTCCATTGCCCATTTATTATTGTTTTTAAGATTATACATTTCATAATTTATATTTTACATGTTGCATTTTACATTTTACATTGTACATTTCAAACTCTACATATCTTACATTTTATATTCTATATTTTATATTTTATATCCTACATTTTAAATTTTACATTTATATTTTATATTTTATAATTATGTAATAGTATAGTAAGTAGTATAGTTCAATTTGTTATTAGGCACATTCTATATCACCCGACGCTGATTTGCTTTGTTTTGTTTGCTTCACTAATTTTTTTTATCGTTTTTTTATAGGTATATATTTTTTTTTATTTATAAACTTTTGATATTTTCGTCGCGAAACGCGAAACGCATTATTCACTCCTGCCATGTAACTATCCAATATATATTTTCATATAAAGAGATTATTGATTTTTTGTCTATTTGGGAATTCCTGAAATGTTTTGTAAAAAAATAAAATACATTTCAAAAGTTTATAAAATATATTTAAATAAACATATACATTAATATTTTCTTTAGAAAATATTATCACCAAATATTATTTATGCAACTGATATTGAGTAGATTTAATAGCATCATTCAAGTTTTATAGCAACAGGGAAAAATAATAAATGACAATTTCATCAGACTACATATTTATTCAACACGCATCTTGTCAAACAGTGAATGTGTTTCCAATCTTGGTCTCAATATCAAACATGGTAACATTGAATCTAAAAAACAGATGAAATTACAATATTCGATTATTTTAGTTATACTTTAATTCAGCGTTATCATACATTTTCATTTACCAACTACGACAATAAATGAAATTAAAAAAAATGATATTTTAAGCCGCTAGTTTCGAATGATTCCCCCTTTGTATATAGTAATTATCAAACACTTACGTTTTCCCTGAATAATAAATACTCAGTAAACTCCTTGAATTTCAATCGTTTTTCCATATTGGGAATCAACTCCTTCAAATTATCATCATCCATCAAATTGAAAGCTTCCTCATCTGAAAATGAACTAGAAATGTATATTATTTTACGAATGAAATTACCTATGCAGAGCTAGTTTCTCCCGTTAAATTTTCCTCTAACCCATCATGCAAACGAAAAACAGTTGGTGCATTTTTTTGAGTAATTCGAATTGGCCAATGGCAAATGTTCAATGTCTACGTATACCGTATGTGAATTTGGTAACCTTACCAAGTGTATGTGACCAAATTCAAACCAAATGTTTTAGTAATCGTTTATTTACATCGAATTTTGTCAAATGATTAATTAACCAACTTGGTTCTGGTTTGATATTTATTTAGTCATGTAACCAAGAGAAAGGTTTGCAACTCTACTATCTAATTCGGAATTGTGTCATCTGTCAATGACAATGTCTGGATGTCAGTGAGCTCAGGCTCAGTCATTTTAAATTTCATTCGTTCAGCAGTTTTTGTAAAGCCCCTACTCAACATGTCTTCTTCAAGGCTCTTGTAAATGTCTAGGTGTTTAAATTTTTTGCCATCCAAAATTGATATAATTTTCTTGTCCAAAAATATTTGGAGAAACGCACTGGTTTCTTCATCTGTCCAATTAATACTTTTGGCCTTCTTTCCTAGGAGGTTCTGAACTGCAGCAACTCATTTTATATAAAAAATACTACCACAAATATATAAAACAATTTTCGAGGTAATGATGCGGAAACTAAGGTTAGGAATCACAAAACATATTTTTCACTAACTCTCTCTCGCTCTCTTCTTTATGGCTATTGTTTCCATTCGGTTCATTCAGCCAGTGCGATAACCACAACAGAACGCTTAGCAATCTTTCAAACCTAAATTTACAGTCACGGTGGGTAACACTTATCATACTGTTCACACCATCTTAGTCAACTTAGTATTATAGTCTGGTACACAACGAATTTCGGTACCAAACCAAGCTAGTTACTTGACCAAGTGCACAGTTTATACCACACTGAATTTGGTTGGAATATAATCATTAGTCTGCATACCAAGGCACGGTGGCCAATAATTGAAAGAAAAATAACCTTTCTTACACTTTTAGATCATTTCCATCACACATCAAAACTGCTGCTATATTTTAGAGCTTGGATGTTTTCAGGATATTTAAAACATTTACATCAATCAGGTTATGTTTATAATTGCTATTAGTAATTTGTGTTCATTGAAAGGGCCAAGAAACTATTGCAGGTCAAAGTATGGCTTGACATATTCTGATGAACGGTGTGCCAAAGTCGTCCACAAAAACTACACCAACTTAGGAACCATAATTTCGAAACATAACACCATCCTCGAATTGGTTTCGCAAACCATTTCTCATTGTGACACTGTACCTTCTGTGGCCAACCAAGGCTACAATCGACAAGGGCGCTCTTGATATGTACGAATTTGCAACACGTGATATACAGTATCGGAAAAAATTTATCTGGGGTATAGACAGATATCTACACGAGCAACAAGGAACGCAATGATATGATAATACCACATAAACAAGAGAGACGCACTGCTGTGCGCCCCTCCTGTTACCCCACCCGACACATTAACTGACCACGTGGCAATGCGACACAGCGCACAGCGCACAGCGACTTGACTCATTCTTGCCGAGCCGTGGTTGCGAAAACAAAAGACCGTGACAATTACCACCTTTTGAAACATGCCGCCTATTTACACAACCGCAGAGGAAGTACAGATCGTTAAGTGGTACTTTGGAGGTAATTCTGTACAAGATACTAGAAATCTATTCATAGTGGCTTTTGCAGATAGACCTGTACCTACGGGAGCGACTGTCCTTTAAATTATTAATAAATTTCAGAATTTTGGGTGTGTGGCAGCACATTGCAAAAAATGTTGTAATATTTTGAAAAGAAACGGTTATCATTGTCTCAAAGTCAAGACCACACAATAACTTTTGCCTGGAGACCATTTCAGACGTATGGAGTTTTGTGAAACGATGGTCGAAAAATGCAATAGGGCATTTCGTGTAAATGATGACTTTCTAAAAAAGGTGTTATTTACCGATGAATCGTCCTTCTCAATTCATCGAAAACACCACCCACCCGTAGTACGTTATTGGTCTCGTAAAAATAAACATTTGAGTATTGCTGTGAGAACACAGTACCCAAGCAAATTAAATGTGTGGACGGGACTTTTAGGCGATCACGTCATAGGCCCATTTTTTATTGAAGGGAATTTAAATGCAGCAAAATATTTGCAACTTTTGCAAAATCAAATCCATCCTGCACTTCGCGCTCTTCCGATTTACTTTAACGACGTGTTGTTTCAACTTGATGGTTGTCCTGCCCACATTGCAGGCACGGTGGTTACATTTTTGAATCAATATTTCCCGATCGGTCTATTTGTACGCGAGGTACAATCAACTGGCCACCCCGATCACCAGATGTAGCATCTCTCGATTTTTGTTTCTGGGGCATGCTAAAATCAGAGGTATATCGGCATGAGTTCGAACGTGCCACCAATTTAGATGAACTGAGGGCAAACATTATTCAGTTGTGTGCTCAGGTAACACCAGTTACCCTTGCGGCTACCAGAACAGAATTGTACAATAGATTCGGCTATTCTTTGGCTCAAAATGGTGGTTTGTTCGAATATTTAATAAAATAATTCCGTACACAAAATATTTAATTTGGTTTGTCTTTTCTTGTGAATATTTTTTTTCTCTCCATTCAAAAAATAATTGTTCTTCTGTTCGAAATAAGTTTTTCGTTTTTATTCTTACAGAAATATCGTTTGCTTTTGTTTATGTTTAAGAATTTTCTTTTGTTTTCGCGGCCACCACGGCACCAAAGATATTTTGATCTACCTGTCGTCCGACAGATTAAATTGAATCAATGATTCAGTTTAATTTGTTCGAATTATCTGATGTGAAATTATCGTCAAAAATTCTTCTTCATTGCAGCGCACACATTCTCCCGACTGCTGCTGGTATGATACTGACGTCCTGAGCTAACCGCCCTGACTCTCCCATCTCTGTGTCGTGACGTCGATATCCCTTCCTCGAGCGTGTCGAGGAGAAATTGTAATGCTCTCTCAACATATAGCAAGCTATTCTTTACGCTCTCATGAAACCACCATACCCAAGATAAATACTTTCCGATACTGTATGGTGAAATTTAATCATGATCATGCAATATATTAATATTATAAAGATCTCAAGCCCGTGAAATGACCATTAAACACTCTTCTTTCAATTTTCAGTTCAACAAAAATGAATTGATCTAGTGTACCTACAGTGAAAGCAGAACAAACAAAAAACACTTATAATACTTACATAGTTTAAATAAATCGAATAAATCCATTAAACCCCATTCTTTCAGAATAGATTCCATGTTCATCCTTATTAAAACACAACAAATCACAGTTGATAAATAAATCATATGCCTGTGGAAAAGGAATACCGACATAGACGCACATCACAATTACAAGCCTACAACTCAAACTTTGCCACCGCAGAGCGTTTTGGATAGAAAAGTGGAAGTTTGCATCCCCCACCAATCTTTTTAAAAAACATTGTTCATCACCACCATACGTATGGTTGGGAATTACATTTTCTTATGTTCATTTTGTTTAAGATAATATATATTGACAATGCGGATTTTTAGCATACCATTCTGGTAACGACAGGAAGACCGTATGTTACCAGTAATAAACAACTTTTGATGGAAAAGATAAATTATCCTAGAAAGTGAAATAATTTCTTTACAATAACGTATGTTCTCCACATTTTTCTCCGTGCAGTTACAATAATTCTTTCGGAGAAATTCAAAACGAATAAAAAGTAAACCAGAGTTTGAAGACAAAATTGAATACTACAAAAAAGTTAAAGAGAATTAACAAACAAAATTGATTCTGGAGATACCAATTGCCGAATTAAATATTTCAATGACATACCAAGAGTTGTCTATTTGAACTGAGAACGCCCAACAGTATGAAAAATTATGTCAGCTTCACGTATTACCAAAATGTCAGAGGACTTAATAGCAAGAGAGATGTATTTTTTTCCAACGTGAGTGATTGTGAGTATAATATTATTGCACTTAGTGACACGTGGTTGAAATATATCGCACTAATCGTAAACACGATCAACTTGAATAGACATGTTCACTAATTTCTAATTATAATTCATTTCGACAGTTATACCAGTCTCAAAACGCATAACCATCACAAAAAGTTTTAAAAACTAAAATGTGATTGAATAAACGCAAAATGAAAAACTAATTCATTTGAGAACATAGGCGACCTATGTGGAGTATCAGAAGCTAATCAAATATTTCAACGTACCTTTATTATTTTAGCTCACTTCATGAAAAATCCAAATTATTAAGCGAAGTAAATTTTCTGAAAAACAAAATTTATCAATAAATGCAGAATAACTTTTACAAATGTACAATCAGTTATATAATGTCTTGAGATTGAAATACAAAATCCAAGTTCGGCTGAACAGCAAGCTTCAACATGGTCTAACTATAAAAAATGTAATACTATAAAGTATTTGATTTCGTCAACTCCAGATGAGCTTGCTACCTTGCCATATTTGAAGATTGTGTATTTTTGAAAGAACTTCCTGAAAAGAGTGTTGTGATGGCTGATAGAAGATTTAAAAAAATTGAATCTTTTTTACATAGGAAAAATTGTACGTTGCCAATAAAGAAAAAATGTCACGGGATGATGTCTTGCTTACTAAGAGCCAGTGTCCGAATTCATATTGAACGGATCATAAAACGCATCAGGGATTTCAGAATTCAAAGTCCTCGTGCAAATTCAAACTTAATTCAAAAACTTGACATTATTATTATTATAGCATGCGCAATAATCAATTTACAAAGGCCAATAATCGAACAGTAGTAGTATGTTTCAATTCCTACATTATTTATCGAAACACTTATTATTATGAGAGTCTATAAAATGAAATGAAAACTTTTTAACAAAAAATTAAACCGACGAAAAAATCAACTGAAAAGCAAAAAATAAAATAAACCTTCTTAGTCAAAATGACAATTGAGCTCCTAAACTAATGTAAGTAACTGATTTTGAGTCGGCGCCAAACAAACTAGCAATTGAATTAGGTGAAGCGTAAAATGATGGTAGCGAGATGTACGGCTGCGTTTTGATGACTTCTTTCATAGATAATGATCTTCGATAATTGTTTGTTTGGCGTCGACTCAAAATCAGTTACTTACATCAGTGTAGGAGCTCAATTATCATTTAGACTAAGAAGGTTTATTTAATTTTTAGCTTTTCGTTGATTTTTTCGTCGGTTTAATTTTTTGTTAAAAAGTTTTTATTTTTTACTTTTCAGTTCCGTATTTCGTCGGTTTAATTTTTAGTTAAAACTTTTTTATTTTAAATTTTTTGTGGCTAAAATCTACCAATTACTACCTACTTGTTTTTTTATTACTTCCAAAATACTTACTTACCCACCTTACTTCAACTATTACCAGTTAAATAATATGATTATCTACTTTTACTATTTGTTGTAATATAAATTATATTCGTTGTTCTGGTTAGTTTATTTCATTACTCTGTATATCATTCCATCCTCTCATAAAATATACTGATTTTGACGGATGTGAAACAAGAATAATGTCAGTAGCGATCTGTCATTGTCAACTACGTATGTGTATGCCAATGTTCACTAGTGAAAAATTAATTATCCCCTATTTTTCCACCCGTAAGGGTGGCTAATTCCTTTCGAAATCCAAATATAAGGTATACCCTATCTATTAAAAAAAGAATCATCCAAATCGAAGAACCCAATACAAAGTTATGCCTGATAGAATCGGTTAACGGACCAGAATTCAGAGGGTGAGTGATCAATATCCTTCATTTCGCTACCCTTAGGGGTGGATTTCATCTTTCAAATTCAAATGGGACCAAATTCGAAGTACACCCTATCCACTGAAAAAATAATTATCGGAATCGGACGCCTCAGTAAAAAGTTATGCGTGATCATACATAAAAAAATATTATGGAAAAAAAAATACGGGTCCAATAGAGAACCTCCTCCTTTTTGGTTTCGTCGGTTAATAAATGGAACTTAACTCTGAAAATGTAGTGTTTTCAACTTGTATACCACAATGGAAATACGCTTTCCAAACGAAAGTGCACATTCAACAACATTTTGTGTGAATTATTATATCTAAATTTTATGATTGTAACTTGATTTATTTCTTCATAATGAGGATGTGCAATACAAAAAACCCTTTGTAACATTTCTGGCAAGCATTTGAATAATAATAAGTCAAATATTTCTTAGATATTGAATCTTTTTCATTTATGTAATGTTTAAAACTTTTCCATGTAATAGGGCATTTTACTTCTTCAACAGCATCTACTGTAACTCCATCCAGTGAAGCTCATAACTCCGTAGTTCTTTAAATTATAAAACCACTCATGTAAATGTTTGTTTTTATGTTTCTTTACTTGTAGTAATACACACGAGACAGAGTCACGCGTTGCTGCGAAAGAAATGCCAGCGTTTTATGTACCAATGTGTTTTCATTTTGGCGCGGGTCTCACGATATCATCAGTTAGGCCCGTCAAACGAATGAGGCAATTTCACATGGAGATTTTGGGCATAAAGCTTCATTATAATTTCCTTAAATTTTGTATATTTACTTTTAATGTCATATTGGATGATTTTATTGTATTTAAGCAAGTTTTATTTTTTTGTGAACATCCCTATTGACATCCATACAAGGAACGATAATATACAGTGCGCGTCAAAATTATGGAACAAATTCGATATCTCGCAAGCCATGTACTTTTGACAAAAATCCTGAAATAGGTCGATTTTTATTTCAAAATGCCGATTTTTTATGTGTATTCTAAAGAGGTTATGTCACTGGTTTTGACATGGTGACGTAATCGGTAATTTTTTTAAATTGGAATAGATGTCTTGTGATACTCCATCTGAAAGGCCTTTCAATACTGCATTCAATGATGATAATTAATTAGATATTTTTTTACAGGGTGAACAAAAATTAATATTTTATTTCAATAAGAGAATAACTTTATATCCAACAAAATAGAACAGTTAAATAAGATGTTCGAAATGCCATCCACCAGTCTCTTGACAATAAGCAAATCTACGGACACATTCCTCTTGCACATTGCGAATAACTTCCGGAGTAATTCTGTTAATTTCGATCCTAATTCGATTTTTCAACTCTTGTAGATTTTGCAGCCTATCTACATAGACCTTCGATTTCAAATAACCCCACAAGAAAAAATCCAGGGGCGTAAGATCTGGAGATCTTGGGGGCCACTCCAGTGGTGAACAGTTATTCAAAAACTCGCGAACATCACGTGCATAGTGCGGGGATGCACCATCTTGTTGCAACCAAATACTTTCATTTGGTGAGTTAGGATTGTTGGCGTTTGGAAAAATATCGGCAAGGCTAGGTATGAGTTCATTTCTTAAAAATTCCAAGTAACGCTCCCCTGTGAGATTTCCTTCGGAAAAATAGGGGCCCATAATTCTGTCGTTCATTATCCCTGCCCAAACATTGACTTCCTGAGGGTATTGAGTATGCCCGTCCTTCATCCAGTGAGGATTATCCCTACTCCAATATCTGCAATTCTGACGATTTACTGAACCATTTAGACAAAACGTAGCCTCATCGGAAAACAGAATTTGTTTTATAAAACGTGGATTGCGGTTACACAAATCCTGCATTATTTCACAGAACTCCACACGGCGATCGGGATCATCATCATTGAGTTGTTGATGTAGCTGTACTTTGTATGGATGGTACTTTTCTGCTTTTAGAATACGTAATACAGAACTTTGGGATATGTCAAGGTCTGCTGCAATTTGTCGTGAAGTATTGTGAGGATTATTCTCTACACCCAATAGAACATCAAGTTTCACGTTTTCTTCTATTTTAGGACGTCCAGCATTCGGAATATGTTTGACATGACCAGTTTCTCTAAATTTTTTCTCAATCTTACTGACTGTTGAACGACTGATAGGTCTATTTGGATACTTCGCATTGAACAAGTCGCATACCTCTTGCTGAGTTCTGGTTCTATCTCCGCATCCAATAAAAATTAAAATTTCTATGCGTTGGGTTTCACTTAAAGTAGCCATAGTTTACTTTTAGAACCTTTTCACTTAGAATTTGTGAAGAATATTTGTTGATATTTCAACTGACATTTATTTGACACTAACTTGCCTATTATGGCATTAATTTATTATTGTCTTTTGTTTGCATTTTAGACTAGGAAATAGCTAACTATTAATATTTGGAAAGGATCCATTGGTGTAGTAGAGCACTGACTCACTAGTCTGCCAGGGCAGTCTAAGGGATTAGAGCATTGGCTCAAAAAAGTAAAATTTTGCATTTTTTAACACGCTTTTATTATCTTTACTTGTAACTAAATAACTCACAATGTAATAAAATCTTGGAAGTAAATATTCACACACTTCCAATCTTCCGAATTATCTGAAAATTGTCACACATATCAAGGACCGATGACAATACAAGAATTTCATAATCATAATGTAATAATAATAAAAATATATTTTTCCAAACGCCAACAATCCTAACTCACCAAATGAAAGTATTTGGTCGCAACAAGATGGTGCACCCCCGCACTATGCACGTGATGTTCGCGAGTTTTTGAATAACTGTTTTCCTAGGAGGTGGATTGTTAGACGCGGACCGATAGAGTGGCCCCTAAGATCTCCAGATCTCCAGAATTTTTGTTCACCGTGTAAAAAAATATCTAATTAATTATTATCATTGAATGCAGTATTGAAAGGCCTTTCAGATGAGGTATCACAAGACATCTATTCCAATTTAAAAAAATTACCGATTACGTCACCATGTCAAAACCAGTGACATAACCTCTTTAGAATATACATAAAAAATCGGCATTTTAGAATAAAAATCGACCTATTTTAGGATTTTTGTCAAAAGTACATGGCTTGCGAAATATCGAATTTTTTCCATAATTTTGACGCGCACTGTATATTTATATCCGTGCGATATATTATAGTATATCTCGACTATGATTCTCGAGCGATATTTTATATTTATATCAGTGCATATTTCGTTCTCCTGCTTGTACACCAAAACGAGGTGCGGTTTGTTGTGTTTTATTGAAACGTCAGCATCATATTCATCATCAGATGAATTGCCAATCAAATCTAATAACAAGAAATTACCACTAGCCGCCATTGTCTGTATACGAGATACTCAACATATATCGTATTTTCTAAAATATATCTGGTATCGTCTGTGGGTGTACGCTCTAATAAATATTATATTGAACTGTTTAGCTATAACACAGTGCTTCTCAAAAGTCCCCTCCACTCCTCATATTTTTGGAACGATCATACATATACAAGTGAAATTTGGAAACTGAATATTAAAGGTTGTGATACTAGTGATGATAAATGACGAAATCGTTAAAGATGACGTCACAAGGCCATTGTGACCAATAATTTTAAATGGAACCCTACGGCAAGCGACACCTCTTTTAAAAGGTATCGAAAAACCTCTTTTCAATGATACTAATTTTGTTTGTGTTTATGGCGGTTCTATTGCGTTTTGCAAAAGCTCCAGATAAACCTCACCAGTTAAATTAGTATTTGAAAGAAGAGGACCAACGATGTGGTTTCCCAGGATACCTTCCCAAACATTCACCTTCTGGGGAAATTGGGTATGTGTTTCACGAAACAGGTGAGGATTTGCGTCACTCCAATACCTCACATTCTGTGTATTTACATTTCCATTTAGATAGAAAGTACTTTCGTCACTAAAACAAATTGTTTTGACTTAGTCTGGCTGTTGGTTAATTCTAGTTTCCATATTTTCACAAAATTCTAGTCTTCGGTCTGGGTCGTCGTCTGAGAGTTGATGAACCATTTTTAATTTGTATGGATGAAATTTTTTTTTTTTCAACACCCTGTGTACTGTACTTCGACTGACTTCACAGGTAGATGCAACGTGAGTTGTTGAAGAAGTAGGATAAATTTGTTGAAAATATAAACAGGATGTTCATAAAATGTGGTTATCTTGACGATGGAAGATAGTGACTAAAGTTTATCTTTCAGTCGCAGATGATTCCACATCTGATTATATGAACATCTTGTTTATATTTTCAACAAATCAATCTATCATACCCCATGACAGGTTTTAATGTCAGAAAACACTAATTTCAAAGTGTCTCTCCATAAGAAATGATTCTAACTTTTTCCATCTTTGCAAAGTGAGATTGCTTCTTGAAAATGTGTTTCCCATTTCTTCCGGTCTTCCTGATGATCATGGAAGCGTGAAATAGATGTCGACAGAAATGTATTGAAGACCTAGTGAATGCGATGACTCTCCTGCGTCAATGTCACGAATGATTTCTGGTGAGTACTCTTTTTTGGAAAACATTTTTCTTTGCCTCATTCATCTTCATGAGTTCTTAATTAAGACTGGAATAGAAAATCAAATAACTATCTGAATGAAAATGCAAATTTTCAATTTCAGATTTTTTCTTTTGAGTTAGGGCCTTTTCAGAATATCTATCAGATGTAGTTCAATGTCCAGCGTGGCTTTAGCCGGGGAAGTAGTTGTTTTCTGTTAGACATTCACAAAAAATAACTTCATTTTAATCGTGGATTTTTAAATTCACAGAAAAATATTTCTATCAATATTCAATTGAAAATGTTTTCCTTTTCAAAAGTAGGATTAACTATTACTTCTGCCAGTATATCAATTTTTTTCTCATCAGAAATTTGTGGTCTGCCAGATCGTTTCGCATCATTAATACTACCCGTTGTTTCAAACTTACGAAGAAGCTCCCTTAAATAAGTCCTCGAAACGGGGCGATCGGGAAACCTCTCATTAAAAATGCGTTCTGCTGCATGAATATTTTGTCCAGTTTCACCAAGAATTAGGATTGCTGCTACTTTATCACCTAAAGCACGTACCAATTCGCTTCTTGAAGCACTTAAACGTTCGGCTCACAACAGTTTAACAAATTATTGAAATGTACAAAGATATTAAAAGTACCAAAAGCTGCTAAAACAGTTAAACGTTCGATCAACAATACACAAATAATTAAATGTAGAAAAACTTGGACAATTACAAAAACGTCGAATTAGGGAGACTTACAAAAACGCCAGCTTATTTGACAACTATCCAGAGGCGGAGCTTGAATTTTGAATTTTAGTATTAACTGATTTAATTCATTATAGCTTTGCGTTTTTTAAAAGCGAGTTGCCAAAACTGCCATAAACACAAACAAAATTAGTATCATTGAATAGGTTTTTTGGATACCTTTTAAAAGAGGTGTCGCTTGCCGTAGGGTTCCATTCAAAATTATTGGTCACAATGGCCTTGTGACGTCATCTTTGACGATTTCGTCATCTATCATCACTAGTAGGGAAGTTTACAACCTTTAATATTCAGTTTCCAAATTTCACTTGTTTATGTATAATCGTTCCAAAAATAAGAGGGGGGGAGAGAACTTTTGAGAAGCACTGTATATCTTATAGTATAGCTCTCCGTGCTGACTAGCTCTCGAAGTTATTGATACTTCTCAGTTTAAAGCGAATTTTCCCAAAATAGACTTGGTGTGCAAGTGTTTTGTTTCGTTTTTGCCTTTTTTGTAGCAATTTACATTCCACCGTCTTTATCTCTAGATGAATTCAATAACTTTTTTGAAGCAGTAGAATGTTGGGATGTCATCAATTTGGGAATAGTTTTATTTTTGGGAGACTTCAATTGTACTCACTTCATTAATAACAATTTGGAAGATAGGAAAACTCGCAAATCACAAATTAGTTGGCCTTCTTAAAAATGGAACAATGTAACAATATTTTAAATAACTACGATACATTGTTAGATCTTGTAATAAGTAATATTAATTGTACTATAGCTCGTGAATGGGTAACAAATATTAGTGACTGAAGATCTCTACCATCCATTCATTTCTATCGAACTTACTGGACTTACTACAAAAAGGCATTACAAATATCAACAACAGGACATACAATTTAAAAAAAGCAAATTATCACTCTTTCTATAATGATTTTTCGTGTACTATACTCTGTCCTTTCGTGTACTATACTCTGTCCTGGTATAAAATAAACATAAACCATAGGCGTTACATTTCTTACCAAAATGTAAGACGGAAATTCAATTATACTTATTACGAACTTTTATACTGTAAACACGGATTCACTTAAGAGTAAGTTATGAGAATATGGTTGAATACCCGCAAAATGAATATATAATAATACTAATACCTATTTTCCTCATCACTTGTTATTATGAAGAAATTGAGGTAAATATTTGAGAACAATTACTATAGTAAATAGTCAGGTCGAAATAAAATATTTAGATGGAAATTCCCGAGATACACTTCAACTGTACATTCGTTTCTAAGAATCGGACATTATTACATAATGAGGGTTCTTAGTTAATACCTCATAATTAAAATTTGCTTACTTCTTAAAACCAATACAATTCGAAATTGTTATTATGAAGGATAATGAATGCAAAGTGGATGTACCTGCCCCATTATGGGATCATTAGTTGCTATTAAAAGCAAATAAATAAAGGAATTCATTGTTTCCCCCGTCGGCTAGTTTCTACAAAATACAATAGAATTCTGTTTTGCTGTGGAGGGGAAGTCCGTGACGAGCTACTGCTTATTCTCAATACGTTTGTGATCTTTGAGTAGCGTTTATGAAAATAGCATCGGGTGCAAACTATAGTGCTTAATGTGCATGATGCACTTGTTTATCAACAACCCATGAGTTCCGTTCGCCAGATAGTGTCTACATGTTCTAATACGACGGGAGTGAGTGAAAGAACAATTTACAGGTTTTTGAACGAGAGGAAAAGTGGAGACATCAGTGCACCAAAACAAAATTTACGAAGGAAGTTACTATCAATCGATGAGTTTGATAGGACCGCCATCCGAAGGAAAGTTCACTCTTTTTTAACCGACGAAATCAAGAAGTAGGAGGTTCTCTAGTCGACGCGTATATTTTTTTTAGTATGATCACGCATAACTTTTCACAGAGCAGTTCGATTCCGATGATTCTTTTTTCATTGGATAGGGTGCACTTTGAAGTTGGTCCCATTCGAATTTGAACAAAAAAATACATCCCTAAGGGTAGCAAAATGGAGTATATTGATCGTTTACCTCTGAATTTTGGTCCGTTAACCGATTCTATCAGACATAACTTTGTAGTGGGTTCTCCGATTTGGATGATTCTTTCTTTATTCGATAGTTGATATTTCACTTTGGAATGAAATGATCCATCTTTAAGTGTAGAAAAATAGGGGTTGATTGATTTTTTACTTGTGAACATTGGCACACATATGTAGTTGACATTGACAGATCCTCCTACATCCGTCACAATAATTACATTCTATGAAAGGATGTAGTCATGAAATCAACTAACCAGAACTCCCAAAAATAATGTATATTATATAACAATAAATAGTTAAAGTAGATAATCTTATTATTTAACAGTTACTAGTTGAAGTAAGCTAGGTAAGTAAGTATTTTGGAAGTAATCAGAAATTAAGTAGGTAGTAATTAGTAGATTTCAGCCACAAAAAATTGAAAAATATAAAAAATTCAACCTACGAAAAAATCAACTAAAAAGCAAAAAATTAAATAAACCTCCTTAGTCTTAATGATAATTGAGCTCCTAAACTAATGTGAGTAACTGATTTTGAGTCGGCGCCAAACAAACTAATTCAAGGTAAAGCGTAAAATGATGACAGCGAGATGCACAGCGGCGTTCTGATTACTTCTTCAAAGTTATATAATGATCTTCGATAATTGTTTGTTTGGCGCCGACTCAAAATTAGTTACTCACATTAGTTTAGGAGCTCAATTATCATTAAGACAAAAAAGGTTTATTTTATTTTTTGCTTTTCAGTTGAATTCTTCGTCGGTTTAATTTTTCGTTAGAAAGTTTTATATAAATCAAGAGATACCAACACTAGACAAAGTTCTTTAGTCAATTCAGGAAGACGACGATCCATCACAAGTAGGCAGAACCAAATTATGGAAACTTTTACGCGAGATAGGCTTTTCCTGGGAAAAGCAGAATAGAAAGTCCCTCCTTATAGATGAAGACTAAATTGTTCGTTGGAGAAGAAATTATTTAAGGACGATCAGGAAGTATCCATCTGAAGGAAGGATTATTTATTATTTGGACGAATCATGGCTTAGCGAAGGACATACTGTGCAGAAAACAAGGGTCGACACTATCATAAAAACTTCATGCCAACACTCATGGAAGGACATTCCACTGGGTTACCTGCACCGATCGGAAAGGGGCGTAGGTTAATTATCACCCATATTGGAAATGAGCATGGTTTTGTCGATGGTGGTTTGCTTCAATTCGTCTCGAAATCAACAAAAAATTACCACGAGGAGATGAATGCGGATTGTTTGAGGACTACTTCTCACAAATGATAGAGCTGTTGCCTGCGAATGCCGTTATTGTCATGAACAATGCTAGCTACCATTCCAGGCATAAGAAAGCGTTGCCATCAAAATGTAAAAAAATATATATTTGATTGGTTACAGCAGAAAGATCTCTCACATGCTAATAGCATGATAAAAAAAGAATTATTATCCATTGCAATAAAGTGAACAAGAGTAAATTCCTTATCAAGTATTTTAAATATAGCCATATGTAAACTGAAACTGAAGAATGCCAATAAAATAAATCAATTTTCGTTCGAAATAACAAACGGTCGCATTAATAGTAAAATTTATATGACAACTCATAAAGTCGATACTTCCTCTATTATTTGTGTCGGCACATCAATCGAAATTCCAACCATATGTTCAGACATTCATAACTACTAGTACGCCGGGACAGATGAATGACCGCGGTCTCTTAGAAGCAATAATAGGTTTGGTGATATATCATGGCGGCGTGTCAACTCAAACGAGGCAACTTGCCGACTCATTAAATATATTTGATTGAGTGCGGGCGGCACCGTTTGAATATCAACGCTATATATATAAGATTCTCCATACTAGAACTCTCTACACTCTCCTCTCTTCATTCAGAATCCAGTCGTCGATCTAGTCAGTCAGTACCAAGCTAGTTCAGCTTCATTATGAAGCAAATAAAAGTAAAGTTTAATTTCAATTAGCGAAGATGAAGTCTCATCTTCCTACGCGAAATAAGCGTAGACTCCGTAGAGTTTATCTGAAGTAGCAAATTAATCAACCATATGCAGAATCATTGTGAAAGTGTAATTCATCCGAATTCATCTCAGTAATAACTAAATGAAAGGAATTAATATTTATCAAGAAGCTAAATAACCATATTGCAACAAGTGTACGCGTAATATAATTCGGAAATAAAACGGAATAATTAAGTCTTAATTTAAATATTGTGCCTCACTTCAGTGGACGGTAAGAAATCAAACTGTTTATTTGGCAAGGTATATATGTATAGTGTTATAAGAAAATATTTCATTATTGATTTCATAGTAAAAGAAATTATTGATTCAACAAAAGTAAAATTATTATCAATTGTTTAAAATAACTGAAGAACAGTTATTTTAATTGTCAGCTCATATTGTTTCTCATTTCAAATTATTGTTTATTAAATCTCATTTTGACTTTCTATACATTTTCTCAGTAAATTATACCAGGTGTATCAATAGTTGTTTTTATATTTTAGAAAATACATATATATATATATATTATTACAAGTCTTAATTGTATTATTCTTTCGAAACGATTTGAGATTGGTCTTTGTACTGTCAAATTAAGTTCCCCCGCTTCATTACATACTGGGAGAAACAAGATCTCAAGCCGCTCTGGGAAATTGTTCCGTTATTGGTCAATAGACTGATAACACTCAGTATGTTATAACAAAAGGTGGACAGGTGTGGTCTTTCAATAAGAACACCCTGTACGTCTTACATCAAAATGACTAAAGAAAAAAAGATGGTTGTATTACGATCACCTCCATACCATTGTGAACTCAATACTATCGAGCTCATATGGGCTCAAGTGAAAGGAGGCGTTGCTAGGAACAACACTACTTTAAAATTGGATGATGTATGTCAGCTTCTTCTAGCATCGCTCTCCAAAGTGACAAGCGACAATTGGAAAAATGCTGTAAATCATGAATTAACAGAAGAACAGACGATGTGGGATCTTGATAATTTAATTGACCAAACTGTGGAATCTCTAGTAATTTCAATAGGACCCAAAGGTTCATCTGATTCGGATAACGATGATGACTGAAATGGACATTCAGGTAAGTAACTACGTTGATAAACCTTGATTAGAGTACCAAGTTTCAAATTTTTTCCTTCAGGAATTTTGGAGAAATCAAATTAAAATCTTCTTATTCTGACTCACCCTATATACAGGGTGTCCCTGGACTTCCTCTTTTCCTCTCGAGAATGTATAGATGGGGTCAAAATATCACCAGTACTTCATATAAATTTTGTTCCTAAAAGCCTTCGTTACCAAGTTACGGGCTCTCAAAGGTACAAAATGAAAAATGTTTTTCTTTGATAACTTTCAAAGTGAATATTCAAAATCATCTAAATTTTGGTGATTGACTAAACAAAGGAATTCCTTCGATGAGCTCTCATGCAGGAGTCAGTTGTTTTGCTACAAAGTCAGGAACGGACTACCCCCGAAGGTCCACACCCCAAAACTTTGAAATGACTGGGATTCGTCAATATGTTTTAACAAAACAAGATTACCTGGACAATTTCCTGAATAAAGGTACTCGGGTGGAAAATCGATCGGAGCAACGATTTTTGATAAATATGCATTTTTGTTCGACGACATCCAACCTGAGATGTCTACCATTATTCGAAAAGATTAATTTGTAATGAAAACGAAATGATAGGTACAATGTTCATAACGAATGTTTATCATGCAAACACATTTACCACTCAACAAAACAAAATCGCATTCCAGTTGTCATTTTTTATCCACACTAATTTTATTTCTTTCTACAAGATGTTTTTGTCAACATCTGTGGCAGTAATGGAACATAAATTTATTCACTGGATATTTTTCACCTATTCATGTGCAGCCGTTTTTGTAGTTTATTCGTTTGCTTTTTATCAGTTATGTCTTCCGATGTGCGTTTTTTCAGCTAAATTTATCTTCGGGTTAAAGATTTTCTCCCATGAAATTATACTTATCAGTGAAACTCCTCAACATTTAAGCTGTGAATACGAATTTGCAACATCCAAATGTTGAGTTTCATGAGATTTAGATAACACAACACGAAACGTACTTATTCCACGCGTACATACAAAATATGGACTGAATTCGATATTTCATAGTGTTGTTAGTTCAAAAACACCACGAATCTACATAACTTGATATTTCATTTGAAAAAATATCTACATTGTGAATTAAACTTTCAACTAGGTACTGTACTTTTTGTTTACGACTTTATTTTAGCATATTTTATATTATCCCTGTTATAAATGTTGTTGAATTAACGTTAGCATTAGTATTTCTACTGTGAACATTTTTCATTTCAAATAATGGTGGACGATCGGGTTTGATGTCGTCGAGTAAGACTGCATTTTTATTAAGAATCGTTGCTATGATCGACTTTCCACACGAGTACTTTTATTCATAAAATTGTCTACGTAACCTTATTTTGTTGAAAACTATTGAAAAATTATCTGTCATTTCAAAGTTTTGGGGTGTGGACCATCGGGGGTAGTCCGTTCCTGACTTTCTAGTGAAACAACTGACTCCTGCATGGAAGCTCATCGGAGGAATTCAGTTGTTTAGTCAATCACCAAAATTTAGATGATTTTGAATATTTACTTTGAAAGTTATAAAAAAAAACATTTTTCATTTTGTAACTTTGAGGGCCCGTAACTTGGTAACGAAGGCTTTTAGGAACAAAAGTTATATGAAGTACTGGTGATATTTTGACCCCATCTATACATTCCCGAGAGGAAAAGAGGAAGTCCAGGGACACCCTGTATATATAGGTATATAATATATCAAAAAAATATATCTTTTCAATTTTTATTTTGTTAATTCCTCAAAGGTGGAATACAAAAGAATTCATAAAACAATATTTCGCAAAATTTTACCCAATTTACCCTATTTTTATTATTTTTACCACATTGAAATTATGAATGAGACACAATAATGCGAATTTAACCTCAAGATTATATCTTCAACATATTCTTCTGTATGTTGATGAGTCAGTCAGGACATCGCCGCTTATATGTACGGATATAAAATTGTGATCTTGCTGCATATGGCCATTTAATGAATCAATGCCCCGGAGTGACATTACGCATTATTCGGTGATAATAGAGTGTTGGGTCAATGTTGACACATTCGGGGGTATAAAGTGGATCATTGTACCGCAACCGCAAACTGTTAACGCGGTCATACACCACCGGCCTCGAACACCCAACACCCTATTATGAACATCTAGTTTACATTACATGGACCTGTTACAGCGAACATCGCATATGGTAGTAAATTGATGAGAGAGTGATCTATTTGGATGTTTAGTTGGCTCAGGTCGATATTCGTGTAGAGGGTGGAATGGAAATGGATTTATCCTTCCAACACGTTGAATGACCGCTATCATTATAATCGCTTTCATATTTCGATATGGTGCCGAAGCGGTCAAAATCACGCCAGTATTTCAGCCACCTTCATTTGATCATTCATTTTCACCAAAGAGTCTTGGCGATCAATATCAGAGCTGGGTAATTACATGTACTTTGAAAGTTATTACAATTACAAAGTACTTTTCAAGAAATGAACTAATTACAATTATAAAGGTACCGGGTTATTCACTATAAATTACCCCCCCTTATCACGTTTTTTCCAAAAAAAATTAAAAAAAATTTTTATCAAAAATACAGTAGTATACAGATTTCAGGGGATATTTTTTAAAATGGGATACCCTTTATATTATCGATTTTTGGAATGATATTTTTTTCCTGATTTCAAAAATATACCGTATGTAGGGGTACTATCTTACACCGTTTTTGAGTTATTAAACGTTGAATAACCTAGACTAGTTGTTACTGTAATTACCTATTCTATGAAAGTTAACATTTTTAAAATAAGCTGTGAAAATTTAATGGAATAATAAAAATGCTTTATCGTGTGGAAGAATAAGTTCAAATACTTATACAAAAATAGATAGAGATTCATTTAGGAAATGTAAATAACATGACAGCTCATAAAAGATGTTCAATGTGTCTACCATTATTGGGAATTCAAAATTAGATGCCAGCGCCAGAGTGGCAAAAATTCAAACCAGACATTCGTACATTGTTTGTATGTTTTCTCAGAGGTTATACACTTGTGTTTGGAGTTTTTATTAAAATATTTCCATTTGGTATTTCACTTCGAAGGAGACAAAGTATGTTCTAATTTGCTTGCAAAAAAATCTTTTTCGAAGTTTCTGGATAACTTAGTGAAGTTATCGGGAATTATTGTTATGAATTATTTTGAAGAAATGTTACACATTATTTGTGAAGGTTCGAGTTGGAAATAAAACTAACAAAAACAGTTTTTTTATGTTATCTAAAACAAACAAGATGGCGTGTTTTTTATTCTCAACTCTCTTTGAAGGTTCTCTTTTTAACTTTTTCACTTGGCCACACACGATACAGGAATATTTTGGGGAGGAACTGCATTCTTCTTCAAGATCCCAAGAGCCCGTCGTATGTCTATAGACTCACTCAATCCTAGATTAGTCTGCACCAGTACATTAATTTTCTCACGGAAAATGATAAAAAATTATTCCAGTACAACCCAAGAGTTACATTGTGGTACACAACAATGATGATTTGAACTAGAATCACTCATTTTTTCACTCGATAACGTACAATAGTCAACAGAATATTCATCAGGTAAACCAGAATTTCATTGAATGTCAACAATCACAAGATATTCAACAAGTTTCAAGTGTACAATGGCTAAATTCATATGAACATTAATGTTTCGAAAAGTAAACAATGTGTCCTTATTACCTATAGATATAAATATAAAGCCACCATTTTTCCATTCTGTATGAATAATTTTCGGTATGTTGAATAATATATCTTTTTTCTCTTCTTAACTCTTTTCTTTCCTCATAACTCTCTTTGCAGATTTTGGGAAGCGAGTGTATTCTTTTTCAAAAGCCCATCGTCTGGCTATAAACTCGCTCAATCCTAGATTAGTCTGCACCAGAACGTTACGTTTATTTTCTCATGATGAAAACTCATTTCAGTACAACGGTATCGTTTTGACAAGTAACAGTGAGGTACACAACAATAATGATTTGCACTTGAATCACTCATTTTTTCACTCGAGGAACAGGTGAATAAGAATTTTATTAAATATCAACAATCACTAGAGATTCGACAAGTTTTAGATATAGAATATAGATTGGCTAAAATCATATACATATAAACTTGAATGTTTGGAAAAGTAAACAATGTACTTATGAATAGTTTCAAAAATCGGCACAATAGGAGATATCCGTTATTTTGAATTCCCAATTGTCAATGCATAATTGATAACGACTTCTTATATTTATAAGTGCATTGGAAATTGCTTCATTATTGACATTCAGATTCTCTATTTCAAGTCGAATCGTATCTTTAATGAGTTCAATATTATTGTTATTATCAAGAATGTCTTTCAGAAATTCCCAGAAAAATGAATCCATAAGGGTCAAGTCCGGACTGTTAGGTGGCCATTTAATCCTTCCATTATTTCCTATCCATATTGGGAATACATTATTCAAATGTCCTTGAACGGGTAGGACACTATGCGGGGGTTGTCCCATCTTGCATCCAAGTCATATTTGCAAGCTCGGCTTCCGAAAAATTCTCTAAAATAATAATCTTGATAAGTAACTCTTGTTAATATAAAATCATAACATATATTTTAAAAAATTCCGCAGTTTTTCTTCCACTTTTTTGATTTGTTTAACCAATCTTTTTCTGTTATATTTTTCCCCACGACCTTCGATTTTTTCTATTGAAAACTCCTGCCGTAGAAAAGGATGACCCATCAGTTCATAATATTTTAACCAGCTCCAGAAATTGCCAAATGCAGTAAACATTTAACTCGACATTTGAATAAATAAGGTAGAAGAAGAAGAAGGTGTGGTGAATGAAAACATTGCAGCCTGCCTGAGATAGATATTCCATTTCACAGAGAAAAAACCATCTAAACTTGTTATATCCAAACTGATGATAAAGTCACAACTAGTTGACTTCATACTCTGCTTTGAGGCACTTATAATTATCACAGTCATTGATGAGAAACAAACGACACAAACAGTATTGAAAAGGGAAACATTCATTCGCAATAGCATTTTGTTCTGAAAAATATCAGCCATTATAAATATAATTCAGTCATCGAGATTTTTTACGAAAAAAGTTTTGTTACATTCTACTAGTGTTTTCTGATTGATTGGTGAATAAAAGAACGTAATTAGCAACCAATCAGAAAACAGTATGCGATGTGCATGATAATCAATTTGAACAGTATTGTCTTTGTCTTTTGCTGGCTCTTAAAACTAAACACCGAGCTGTTCCGTGCGTATTTTGAAGAGTAGAACACAAGATGAATCACTTCTCGCATTTATGAATAAAGTAGTAAATTTCAATTCTGGTTGGATTCCGGAGTCCCCAATCACTGTGCGGACGTTCACTAGAGTACGAAAACGCCCGCACAGTGATTGGCGACGCCGGAATCCAACCGGAATTGAAAGTTACTAGTTTTTTCATAAATGCGAGGAGTGATTCATCTTGTCTTCTACTCTTCAAAATACCCACGGAACCGCTTCAAATTGATTCTCCTGCACATCGCGTACTGTTTTCTGATTGGTTGCTAATTACGTTCTATTATTCACCAGCCAATCAGAAAACACTAGTATAATGTAACAAACTCGTAAACCGTGCATGCGAGAATCTTGCTTGGCAACAGTGTTCAGTTCACCCGATGTCTGAATCATATTTATAATGGCCGAGATTTGTCAAAACAAAATGGTATTGCGAATGAATGTTTCCCTTTTCAATACGGTTTGTGTCGTTTGTTACTTACCAGTAACTGAGATAATTATGATAAGTGCCACAAAGCAGAGTATGAAGTCAACTAGTTCCCATTCTATCATCAGTTTGGATATAACAAGGTTAGATGGTTTCTTCACTTTGAAATTGAATATCTATCTCAGGCAGGCTACAATGTATACATTTACAACACCTTCTTCTTCTACCTTATTCAAATGTCGAGTTAAATGTTTATTGCATTCGAATTGCTGAAGTTTTCCTCTGAGCAGGTAACCTGAAATTAGGCGAGTGGCTCTACCCAAAATTTTGTCGAATTTTACGAAGAACAAAACATGTTTTCAAATATTTATTTCAGATTTTTAACCATTGTAATTCGTTATAAAATGGCATAATACACTCGTCATTCACGGGTGTGCAAGAGGGTAGATTACACCCTGTATATGGAAGAAAGGACAACATCAACATTTCTTGGTCGGATCGAAGATGATGTGAATATGAAGTATATCCTAAACATGATTGAACTGACTATTTTCCTATTTTTAATAGTTGCCTTCTTGACTTTGGTCGATGCTCATTTGGAGTTGATCGAGAAGTTAATGGAGGAGACTGCGTATGCGACGTATTCATTACCTTTCCCAGCTCAGTCGGGACGCGTATGGTTCGCATGAGTTCCTTTTCTCTCAGAAGCAGGATTCAGTAGTGCCCTCTGACGGTTTTTCTTGAAGTCAGTGTTCAAATAATGAAACGGAAAGTATTTTACCAAAAAGACAGAGATAAAAGCAGAAATCAGCCAGATAATTTCCTTTTTCATTCAATGAAAACTTATGTTTACCTAACCTGCTCGAAATATCTTATTACTAGTGCTTTTCAATTCAAATTTGAGTGAAAAACAAACAGTGGTTTGCTACTAAGCAATTAAATAATCTTTAAATTGTGAATATAGATTATGTACCACTATATAATGGAAATTGATAATACTTGCTAAAAATAGTAGGTAAAATTGTTTGTTGGAAAACTTTTGGTGAGTGTCTAATTTATATATTTTAGTTTGGTTTTATTAAAAGTTCCTTGAGGTTTATTGCTGGTGACTTCTCTCTGTCCTGTTCGGTGTTCCTGTTGATGAATTCAGCAATTCCTTGTTACGGTGGTGGAAAGATCCCTCGGCAATGACTACTGTTTACTGGAGGTAAGTTTTAACTTTCTGGGCAATATCTGGATGGCTGTTTGATTGGGACATCTAGTTGATCTGTCTTATCGCAGAGTTATTGTGTTTGCTTTCATATTTCCCACTTTAATTGTTGATTAATTTTTGTACATCTTGCTCTTCAAAAATAATTTTTTTTCTCACCTGGCTTCAGTTATTTTTTTCTCCGGTAACACTCACTGTTTTGTTTTTACACGATTTATATTAGCTTCACTTGTATGTTTGTTTGTTTTTTGTTTGTAACCGACTCCTTTGGGCGCGATTTTGACCCAGTTCCAGACTTCCGAATGATTTGAAATTTGGCAGGTGTACATAATTCCGGTGACAATGCGTTAAGAAATTTTGCTGTGAAGAAAAAACAAAATGGCGGCTCCAATATGGCGTACGACTTTTGTGATTATGGTCCAATTAGCTTCAGAATTGGTATTCAAGGGTTTTTGTGGTCGGAGATTATGATTCTTTTGTCGAAATTGAAAAATTCAAGATGGCGGCTCCAAAATAGGAGACGTGTTTTGTGATTATGGTCTGATTCTATTCAAAATTGGTATGTGGGGGTTTTTGGGTCGAATATTATGAGTTTTTGTAAAAATTGGAAAATTCAAGATGGCGGCCGAGTTTTGTGATTATGGTCTGATTCTATTCAAAATTGGTATGTGGGGGTTTTTGGGGTCGAATATAGTGATTTTTCTGTAAAAATTGAAAAATTCAAGATGGCGGCCGAGTTTTGTGATTATGGTCTGATTCTATTCAAAATTGGTGTGTGGGGGTTTTTGGGGTCGAATATTATGATTACCTAATTTGATAAGATCATTCCATTTTTTAATTAAAAATAATAAAAATAATAGTTTAAAAAAACTAAAAAACACGCTTTCATAAATAAACCACACTAAAAAGTAGGAAATAAATAATAGTTTAAAAAAACTAAAAAACACGCTTTTATAGAAAACCAGACTAAAAAAATATAAAATGAGAAAAAAAAAATTATTAAAAAAAAAGCGTGGGGTGCATGGTATCAATAATTATATCGTACATTACACACCGAGGCGATACCATGCACCCCACGCTTTTTTTAAAATATTTTTTTTTTTTTTTTTTTTAGTTGGTTTTTATAAAAGCGTGTTTTTTATTTTTTCTCTCCTCTTCAGTTATTTTTTTCTCCGGTAACACTCACTGTTTTGTTTTTTACCACAGATTTCACGTTTTTGCTCACTTTCTTTTACACAATTTTTTATTCTAAATTATGAAATGTCTTCTATATCCACTAACTATATCAACATCTTATATACTACATACAAAGTGGATTAAAATTCATCTATGACATATTTCTGCCTTCCAAATTTTGCATTTTATCAATTTTATGAGAATACTTATTTGACATGTAGATGTCATCTCCTTTCAAGTTTGATTTTTCCAGAACAGGATGTTGTAAATTTAGTATTGTCTTAGTCTAGTTGTGATCTAGATTTTGTTCATAAATTTTGATTTGTGTTTTCTTTTTAACGTTGTTATATATATATATATATATATATATATATCTTTTTTTTTCTTGTTCTTACCACTGTTCTCAAAGATCCCAAAAATGAATCCCATTTAGCCATAAAATTATCTTCTGCAGAAAAAAATTATTGAAATAGCAACAACCTTTAAAAAAAGTGCACTTTTTTGCACTCTTCTCCCTAAAATAATGAAACAGTATTTTGATATTGAGAAATTACACACATTAGGCACGCAAACTACACAAAAGAAGTCCCTCTTTTTTGACAGATGTAGAAAAACTAAGGTAACAGGTAGAGTTTGTTCACATGTCACATTTATATATTTTTTAATAACTACCTACTCAATAGGATGTATTTGTGAAATTGATTGGATTGTTTCTCCACTGATAGAAATATAAGCCACGATGGACCTGTGGGATGAACTGGATGAAGACCTATTTGATATAACAAATTAGATGTATATGCTTTGAAGATTCATTGACTTCGAAGACAGTTTTCTGCTAAACTACAAGTTACATTTTATATAGGTAATCACTATTCAGTTCTTGTAGTTCTCAGAGGGCAATTGAAGTTGAAAATAAGTAATTATTTACTTTGAATATTGCATATGAAGTTGATAGACTGAAGAGGATCTTTTGAATTATTGGGACCTAATTCGTCAGAAATTAGTAAATCATTTGAGATAAAATAAAATAAACTCATCACTGCAAAAAATACGATTCAAAACTAAAGAAGCCCAAATTTTATGATAATGAATTTTAATTGTGGATACATGCTTTGCTCGGATATTAAAACGCAATAAAGGTAAGGACGTGGATTGGACAGTAACATTTTGCAAATCGAAATTAATGGTCCAGATTTAATAGGTCAACGCGCAGGTAGTTAATGACAGCCTAAAAGGCGATTGTGATGAAATAAAAGTGGCTCATTTGAGTTCTTTAATAAACTAGCCGGGTGCTTATTCTTTATCTGCGAACATTATCGAGCCCACGTTAGAGTGTTAACTTTTGGGATGAATTGATTAAAAAAATGGACATTGTTGCAACAATATTGTTACGAAATCGGGGATAACAGCCATTATTCAATATGTATCGAATTCAACTTCAGACATACATTCTTTTGTCGAACTTTAGATATTTCTATTCTTGTTTGGCTGTTATTCATTTTCATTTCCTACTTTCACCATCATATACTATCTGATACAACAAATAAAATAAGTTACCTGGATATAATGTAATTGTTGAAATAGTTTCACACCTTTTGCAGTTAAATAGAAATATCTTTTTTTATAAACAAAGAAAATGTGGAATTATTTTGAAAACTATAGTAAATAACCTTTTTTTAAATAACTCGCCAGGTTGGCGTGTAAACTTAAGTCTAAAAAAAATATTCATGATTCAGCCTAAAACGTTTTTTTCCATATAGGCCCTATTCATTTTATTTTGGACTGTGATCAATAGCGGGGTTGTACAACAAAAATTATCATCTTAAAATACCTAGCTTAAAATTAACAATGATATCATATCAATGATATCATATTTTGATATTCTGGTCAGTCATGACTTGATCTATCAACTTTTCAAAGGATGACGTTGACTTTTGGGGCTACCTGTACAAATGTAATATATATGATATTCCATTAGAAATATATAACTTAAATTATATTGAAAACCTTTTGGTCCATCTCCCTCACAAGGCATATTGAATATGAAACAACCAGGATATTAATTTCGAGATTTTCAGTTACCTTTTCATATTTTCATTTTCATCGTGAATGAAATTATTCAACTGATTTGTTTGATGATATAATAAGCATCTATTTTCAACTCTCGATCATAATTTCAGATAAATATTGACATTTCACTTGGTTAATTCAAGAGAGCTGGTTGGCACCCCATCGTTTGAAATCACCATCCGTAACCACAGAATGAACATATATCAAGTTCATAGTGCTAATAATGAATGAAAGAACAGATTTTATTGAATTGGATATAAACAGATGTGGTTATAAGGAGACTAGTCAAGCAGAAAATGTATCATTTTTGCTGCATTATACAGTGTCAGGGGCAATTATTTTCTGTTTAGCTTACACTTTATTGAATAATTGCTTTACCTAAATTAATCGTTGATTGATTTTTTTGTTGCTGCAAAAGATTCAGAAGAGTGGGGATAGCCAGGAAATGTAAGTGTATATATTAAGAAATGTTCGGTTGGTTTGCCATTACTTCTTGTGTGGAGTATTAGTTCTATGTAGATATTGATGAGTCACTACAATCACTCCGTAATGATCTCATATATTGTTGATAATGATTTCCTACGATAACAAAAATTGTATATAATGATTTTCTACCTTGGACATTTCTTATGCGTAGCCCACATAATTATATAGGGTGATTCAAAAGTACTTTGACAAACTTCAGGAGGTGATTCCTCATAATAATCTAATAGGAATTGTTCAAATAAATATATGTCGCTTCATTTCCAAGATACAGGGTGTTAAAATTGTATTTTTATTTTCGTTTTTTTTTTCAATAACTTTCAAAATACTGACCCTAATTAAACGAAAATTGATATTGAGAGGTTTTTTGAGAATTCGAGCTTGGTGTTATTATTGCTCTTACTCGTGGGGGCGCCACCTCTTTTTCTTTTTTGAAGATTCATAATTTTTTGAGCGTACTTCTAGCACATTTTTCAGTGAAAACCGGTAGTTTTGAGGGCAGCTGATATTATTGGAAGACCACGAGAAGTCCGAATCCCAGAATTGGAAGAAGCTGTTTTGAACGCTCTCTAGAAGAATCCAGAAACAAGTACAAGAATAATTGCTAAATCTATCAATTCTACTCAGTCCACAGTTTGGAGACTTATCCAAGATCAACAATTTTATCCATACCATGTTCAAAGGGTACAAGCTCTTTTGCCACGAGACTTTCCCCAACGCATTACTATGTGTCATTGGTTTTTGACGAAATTGGCTGGAAATCCTCAATTTTTAACATATGTACTATTCACGGACGAGGCAAACTTCTCCCGAAATGCTATCATCAACTTTCATAACAACCATGTTTGGGCTCTGGAAAATCCGCACCCAGTTAGTGAAAGACATTATCATTATCAATTTCCTGTAAATGTATGGGGGGTAATAAGTGATAATTACTTGATAGGTCCTTTCTTTCTTCCGTTCCGACTGAATGGCGCAACATACAGAGACTTTTGAGAAAATGAATTTCGTATCCGCATGTGGTTTATGCATGATGGGGCTCCGGCCCATTTTAGCGTTATAGCCAGGGGATTCCTTAATACTGTCTATCCAAATTGATAGATCGGTAGGGGTGTAGAAGAACCTAACCAGGCGTGGGCACCAAGGTCCCCAGATATAAACCCGCTAGATTTTTATTTATGGAGACATTGAAGTCACTAGTTTATAAAACTCCAGTATATAGCGGAAGAGGAAGATCTAAGAAACCGAATGGTAGACGCCTGTGAAACAATAAGAAACACACCAATAATTTTTGAGTGGGTACGAGATTCAATGACTAGAAGACTGAATGCCTGTATTTTCGCTGAAGGTGGACACTTTGAACAATTCATTTAAATCCAATTTGGTTTCATTTATTTTATTTTATTCTATTTATATTCACAATTTCTTGAAATAAAATGTTGATATTTCTTGCAAATTTTATTGAAACAAATACAGATTTTGCACCCTTGATACAAAAATAAGTATTTCGAGTCGATTATTTGATAATCGATGCGTGTTGAAGTTATTTTGCATTTTTCACAAGAATACTTAGGAAATGAATTTGACGTTTAAGTAAGTAATTTTGGTAATTACATATTATGTGATAGTTAAACGTTTTGTTGAAGTTTCTGTAAGTTTTGAAACACTAATTAAAAAAAATGGATTATTCAAACAATAATGCCCATTTAGCCGATATGCATTTTGTTTATGGACTTGCGGATGGCAATGCGCGCGAAGCAAGACGTATTTACCAGGAGCGATTTCCTAATCGAGTACTGCCTTCAACTCCAACATTTACCAGTCTCCACCGTCGTTTGTCAGATACAGATAGATTTGAGAGGACAGCTGATATTATTGGAACACCACGAGCAGTCCGAACCCCAGAATTGGAAGAAGCTGTTTTGAACGCTCTCGAGGAGAATCCAGAAACAAGTAAAATAATAATTGCTGCAGCTCTCAATTCTACTCAGTCCACAGTTTGGAGACTCATCCAAGATCAACAATTTTATCCATACCATATTCAATCGGTACAAGCTCTTTTGCCACGAGACTTTCCCCAACGCATTACTATGTGTCAGTGGTTTCTGAGAAAATTGGCTGGAAATCCTCAATTTTTAAGATATGTACTCTTCACGGACGAGGCAAACTTCTCCCGAAATGCTATAATAAACTTTCATAACAACCATGTTTGGGCTCTGGAAAATCCGCTCGCAGTTAGTGAAAGACATTATCAGTACCAATTTTCTGTAAATGTATGGGCGGCAATAATTGATAATTACTTGATAGGTCCTTTCTTTCTTCCGTTCCGACTGAATGGCGCAACTTACAGAGACTTTTTAGAAAATGATTTGCCGTGACTACTCCAGAATGTACCATTAGAAATTCGTATCCGCATGTGGTTTAGGCATGATGGAGCTCCGGCCCATTTTCGCGTTGTAGCCAGGAAATTCCTTGAACTGTCTATCCAAATCGATGGATCGGTAGTAGTGTAGAAGAACCTAACCTGGCGTGGGCACCAAGGTCCCCAGATCTAAACCCGCTAGATTTATATTTTTGGAGTCTAGTTTATAAAACTCCAGTATATAGCGAAAGAGGAAGATCTAAGAAACCGAATAGTAGACGCCTGTGAAACAATAAGAAACACACCAATAATGTTTGAGTGGGTACGAGATTCAATGACTAGAAGACTGAATGCCTGTATCTTCGCTGGAGGTGGACACTTTGAACAATCCATTTGAATGCAATTTAGTTTCCTTTATTTCATTCTACATATGTAAGTTATGTACTCTTCACATACGAGGCGAACTTCTCCCGAAATGCTATCACAACCATGTTTGGACTCTGGAAAATCCGCACGCAGTTAGTGAAAGACATTATCAGTATCAATTTTTTGTGAATAATTGATAATTACTTGATAGGTTCTTTCTTTCTTTCGTTCCGACTGAATGGCGCAACTTACAGAGACTTTTTAGAAAATGAATTGTTGGGACTACTCCTGAATGTACCATTAGAAATTCGTATCCGTATGTGGTTTATGCATGATGGGGCTCCTGCCCATTTTAGCGTTGTAGCCAGGGAATTCCTTAAACTGTCTATCCAAATCGATGGATCGGTAGGGGTGTAGAAGAAACTAACCAGGCCTGGGCACCAAGGTCCCCAGATCTAAACCCGCCAGATTTATATTTTTGGGGACATTTCAAGTCACTAGTTCATAAAACTCCAGTATATAGCGAAAAAGTAAGATCTAAGAAACCGAATAGTAGACGCCTGTGAAACAATAAGAAACACACCAATAATTTTTTAGTGGGTACGAGATTCAATGACTAGAAGACTGAATGCCTGTATCTTCGCTGAAGGTGGACACTTCGAACAATTTATTTGAATGCAATTTAGTTTCCTTTATTTTGTTTTATTCTACATATTCAAAATTTCTTGAAATAAAATGTTGATATTTTTTGTAAATTTTATTAAAACAAATACAGATTTTGCACCCTTGATACAAAAATAACTATTTCAAGTCGATTATTTGATAATCGATGCGTGTTGAAGTAATTTCCATCATTTTGAATTTTTCACAAGAATGCTTAGGAAATGAATTTGACGTTTAAGTAAGTAGTTTTGGTAATTACATATTATGTGCTAGTTAAACGTTTTGTTGAAGTTTCTGTGAGTTCTAAAACACGAATTTTGGAAAAATGGATTATTTAAACAATAATACTTATTTAGCCGATATGCATTTCGTTTATGGCCTTGCGGATGGCAATGCCCGCAAAGCAAGACGTATTTACCAGGAGCTATTTCCTAATCGAGTACTGCCTTCAACTCCAACATTTACCAGTCTCCACCGTCGTTTGGCAGAAACAGGTACCTTCGAGAGGACAGCTGATATTATTGGAAGATCACGAGCAGTCCGAACCCCAGAATTGGAAGAAGCTGTTTTGAACGCTCTCGAACAAGTATAAGAATAATTGCTGCAGCTCTCAATTCTACTCGGTCCACAGTTTGGAGAATTATCCACGATCAACAATTTTTTCCATACCATATTCGAACGGTTCAAGCTCTTTTGCCACGCGACTTTCCCCAACGCATTACTATGTGTCAGTGGTTTTTGAGAAAATTGGCTGGAATTCCTCAATTTTTAAGATATGTACTCTTCACGGACGAGGTAAACTTCTCCTGAAATACTATCATAAACTTTCATAACAACCATGTTAGGGCTCTGAAAAATCCGCACGCAGTTAGTGAAATACATTATCAGTATCAATTTTCTGTAAATGTATGGGCGGCAATAATTGATAATTACTTGATAGGTCCTTTCTTTCTCCCGTTCCGACTGAATGGCGCAACTTACAGAGACTTTTTAGAAAATGAATTGCCGGGACTACTTCAGAATGTACCATTAGGAATTCGTATCCGCATGTGGTTTATGGGCTCCGGCCCATTCTAGCGTTGTAGCCAGGGAATTCCTTGAACTGTCTATCCAAATCTATGGATCGGTAGGGGTGTAGAAGAACCTAACCAGGCGTGGGCACCAAGGTCTCCAGATCTAAACCTGCTAGATTCATATTTTTGGGGTCTAGTTTATAAAACTCCAGTATATAGCGGAAGAGGAAGATCTAATAAACCGAATAGTAGACGCCTGTGAAACAATAAGAAACACACCAATAATTTTTGAGTGGGTACGAGATTCAATGACAGAAGACTGAATGCCTGTATCTTCGCTGATGGTGAACACTTCGAACAATTTATTTGAATGCAATTAAGTTTCCTTTATTTTATTTCATTCTACATATTCAAAATTTATTGTAATAAAATGTTGATATTTTTTGTAAACTTTATTGAAACAAATACAAAAATAACTAGTTCAAACGAGTAAAAATGAATAAAATAGGTGGCGCCCCCTACAAAGAACCAAAACTACTTACTTAAACGTCGAATTCATTTCCTAAGCATTCTTGTGAAAAATGCAAAATGATGGTAATAACTTCAACACGCAACGGTTGCTTATAACGACTTGTAACAACGGTAGTTTGTTTACGTAGATATGATAGAGGAATTGATTTTTTTACTGAAAAATATGCTAGGAGTACGCTCAAAAAAGTTATGCATCTTCAAAAAAGAAAAAGACGTGTAGGTGGCGCCCCCTACGTGTGAGAGCAATAATAACATCAGGTTCGAATTCGACACCTCAAAAACCTCTCAATACCAATGTTCGGTCAGTATTTCGAGAGTTATTTAAAAAAACGAAAATAAAAATAAAATTTCAACACCTTGTATCTTGGAAACGAAGCGTTTCCGGACATATATTTATTTGGACAATTCATATCAGAATATTGTGAGGAATCACCTCCTGAAGTTTGTCAAAGTACTTTTGAATCACCCTGTATACTTGTACTATTGGTGGTTGTGATCATTCTTTCAGAACCCAAGCGAAATATTCGACCGATTTGTTCTCAGTAAAAAATAAATATGACTCACCTAAATGTTTCGTTTCCGAAATAGTGACTATTCATGTAGAGAGTTCCTACCACTAATTGAGGGTTCCTACTACTGGTTGACTTTGAAACCGTAGATCTTTGCCAACACGTTCGAAATGGAAGTTGCCGGAGGATCCACACATTAAGCCCGATGCGGAAATTCGATGGATATAATAATTACACCAAAAATGTTGTAACTAAAACAGTTGTTAGTGATATATGATACATTTTCAATGTGAAGACCAGCTCCTTCAAAATTGCGCCAAAATTTACCCCAATAATATGCTGATTTGATGGGCATTTGGCTATTGTTGAGTTTATCCAAGTTTGGCGCTTGATTAAAAAAATTCGAATTAGCAACTCTCTCCGTATGAAAGTCTAACAACCAGAAACAAGGTCGTCCGTGCGTGGTGAAAAACCGCAGCATTTATGAGAATTTCGATGGAGGATCTAGACAAGGTCGAACAACATCTCCCCAAATACAGGGTCTATCTGATGCACCAGACAGCCCCCAGGTCGAGCCTTTTCCCTGCAAGCGGCTTCGTAGAGGGCGACAGAAATTCCTCAGTAATCGTGAGATTATTATGGAAAAAAAGCAAGAGTACGGTACGAGGAAAAACTCCAGCCTGAAAGTGGGAGATTGTTCCAGGAACCTTCATCTCAATCAGAAGAAACCTCTCAGCGACGCTCATTCTAACCAAAGGCAACTATCAAAGGACCTTCAACCCCTTGGAACCAAATAGGGACCAGCGGCTGCATAGAGTTTGTAGCTCACATTTCACATGTCCCCTGAGGTAATCTTACCGATGATCTCTGAAAACAACCCAACGACGACGAGGGACTTTATCGAGCTCCTTTCTTTCTCCTCCAACGCATCCTTTCTATTTCCCCCTAACTCCCTTTAGTATCCTTCGATCGGATCCGAGGAATGTCAACGGACTAGTAGACCAGTGGTCAGGGTGGACAAGGTGAAAAGAGGCTGTCAACTTCTCCAAGAGTGGCCCATGACATACAGAAAGTTTTGCCTTATGTCTGCCTCCCAAAGAGGTTCATCTCAATGAGCCCCAGAAAATGAACGGCAATCTGCTTCCAAAAGAGGCATTACTTCAGGATGTACCCCACCAAGAGATAAATCAAACGTCAGAGGACCGGTAATCCCCGTCAATGGATGGTTGTCTATTCCCAGATAGCTACTGGAGAAGTCTCTGCAGCTGGTCATCAACCAAAAAGACCAAGCTGAGGCCGGTTCAGCGAGGAACAACTGCTGAAATTTCTAGACGCTCTGAGGATGGGAATGTCTGCAAATTTTCCGTAACAGTGATTTCACTCTTTCCATGGAATTCTACTCCAGCAGAACCATCGCAGCAACATAAACATAATAAATTTCACTATCCAATGTGTTTATTTTTTGAAATGATTCATAAGAAAATGTTCTATTTTAAATTATTTCCTGTCTTAATCGAGAAACTAGTTTTTTGTTTTGTTTTGGTAATATTTCTGTTTGTCTTCGTCCTGGTATATGAGATCGTATATGATCAAGATTCCAACGTCAAAACTATTTTTCACGTGCTTTACTTTGAGGTAAGATGGAAAAAAGGTATTACTCTATTTCTAGATTCACCCAGTATAAACAAGAAAGTGAAAAATATACGTTCACTAAGGAAAACGGATGTAATTCAATCTATTGCCATGTTGATTTTGATAATTGGCCGATTGCGATAAGTTTGTCGCAATTGCCTCGTTACGAAGAACAAATTGTATTCAGAACGTTTCCCATGTTGTCGACAAAGTCGTTGATTAAAGTATTTACCTATACCTTTTCTGTAATAAGAATAAGCAATAGACACGACATAGATACGATGGTAGATATATAGCAAATGCACGCTCTGTTTCTCAGACGCCAATGGCTTCCTGGAGTTGTTGTCAAATAAGTTACATTGAAATGACTCTCGTAGCGAAAAATAATTTTGTGCAAGGAAAAACTCAGTTTTAGTATCTTTAAAAATGTCAATGTTTTTTTTCAAATTCACCAAATTTGAACTAATTTTTCAATTCTTCCCCATACACTAACTGCTTTTATTCGCCCCTTTTCACTTATATCTCACCATATTTTGTTTAATCAGTGGAATTGGTGATAAAATCGCAGTTTGAAATGCTATGGGACTAGTCTTAGAAGAAAAGGCCTATTTGACATCCAGGGGATTTTTTCAGTCATGGTTGACGGTCCGCACTGAGTGAAGTTTAATGAAGTTAGATGTACGATACCGTTGTCCTCTTGTTCATGAGTGAAAATAATATATGTTTAGTGAGTTATTGAAATGAAACTTAAGGCGCGTTCCGTTCTGACTCAAAAATCATGGAAAATAGGTACTTGGCCAGATAAAGAAAGAGAGAAAACTATCATATATACGTTGTTGGGTATTTTCGGCAAGAATAAAAAAAAACGACCAACGAACACCAGCCATAAAGAGACAGAGAATAGATCAATTTCGGCATTGCTAGCTATAAAAGGTAATCCCACTTATCGTAGAAGCTCTAGAGTAGTCATTTCAAACGGTTCAGACAATAAATCCGCTTATAATATGAAACTTTCAAATTGATATGCACCAGTATACGAAAATTAGTCCCATCTCCTCTATCAGCGGAAGATTAGAGAAAATCCAAAATTTTACAGGGAATATCGAAAAGAGCGAAAACAATAATTGTTCTGTACTTTTTTCTTAAAAGACTATATTATTGAATATCTTCCCAGCAATGTGTACTTCGGGTGTATCATTTGTTTATTATCCATAATCCGTACGAGTCGTCTGAGTACCTGCTGTAGGATAACCTCTTCACCATGTGGCAAGAGAAAGTTTATGCCCTTTTTGCTGCTCTTGTTTAAGTTTGTTATTTAGTTCTGAAATGTATTTCGCCAGAGAAACATTAAAGTTCTCATCTCGTTACTTTGAATTTTTATTCAAAAAACTATCAAATTAACTAGATTGTGGTAATTAACCCACATACACAACATGGTCCTTCGAGTCGAATAGTGAACTAGTTTTCGAATTTACGATTTCAATTGAACTTCAATTACGAACATTTTTTATCCAAACTGAGTGTGTGCCGTTGCCTTCGCATCATTGTACCTAACCAGAGGGTCGTCCGACGGATTTCTGGATACAAAATATGTGTTCGTTCCTTTATATAAACCATTTTCCATACCCTATCACTTTCGATGAGTGCTGCATATTTTATTGAATAAAATACTTTCGAAACTTTGCATAATAATAGCAAATAGTTTCATATTTCGAAATTAACCTTTTTTGGAACATTGCATAATTTTAGCAAGTTCTTGATACATAATCAATCAATTGAATAAATACTTCGAAACTTTGCATAACATTAGCAAATAGTTTCATAGACTGAATATACTTTTTTTAAATAATTTTCATGATACTTTGATATAAACTCATTGACAAAGTTCATGAAATTTTTTATATAAACTCATCAACAAAATACTTCCGAAACTTTGCATAATATTAGCAAATAGTTTCATATTTTCAAATTACTCTTTTAAAATAACTTTCATGAAACTCTGATACCTACAAACCTATTGACAAAATACTTTCTCGAAACTTTGCATAACATTAGCAAATAGTTTCATAGTTTGAGTGTACTTTTTGGAATCATTTTTCATGGAATTTTGATATAAACTGAGCTGTTGAGAACAAGTTGCTGCCCTTTCAAGAATCAATATTTTGAAACCTTAAGCTACAATACACCCATTCGAAAATCATTTCTCATAATGGCTGCTTTATTAAAGAAAAAACGAGGCATGATAAAATCTCAGCTAACTCGTTTCGAAACCTATTACAAGAAACTTTCTGACGAACAAAGTCCCGATATCATTCAATTAGAACAGAGGTTGAACAAAGTAGAACCTTTATTGAATGAATATTATAATATACAATATGAGTTAGAAATTGCATTAGCGGATGACGATCGAGCAGGACTCGATATGATTCGACAAGAAACAGCTTCATTTGAAGATGTTTATTATGAAATTATAAGCGATACACGGAAATACATAATATCCAAAAAACCACTTGTCGAAAACGTATCATCGTCTCGATCCTCATCTCACCTACCTTAAATTTGCCTACTTTTGATGGGACATACAATGAATGGCTATTTTCAAAGATACGTTCAAATCCGTCATTCCAACCTCATGTAAATATAAAATTACCTACCTTAAATTTGCCTACTTTTGATGGGACATACAATGAATGGCTATTTTCAAAATACGTTCAAATCCGTCATTATGAAAATACATCTTTATCGAAAGTTCAAAAATTTCATTATTTGAGATTATCGTTAAAGGGGGATGCTGCAAATATTATAAAATCTCTCGAAATTTCCGAAGCTAATTATGATACGGCGTGGATTTGTTTAACAGAAAGATACGAAAATAAACAACTTTTGGTTTCGAATCATATAAAGGCACTTTTCAACCTACCTTCAGTAACAAAGGAATCGTGTACTATCTTACGTCAGTTACTTGATGGTACAACTCGTCATTTGCGTGCACTGAAAAATCTGGAGTGCCGACAGAGCATTGGGATACTCTCATAATTCATTTAGTCGCTACCAAACTTGATTCTATTACTAGACGGGAATGGGAAGCAAAAAATACAAAATCGGATCTACCAACATTAAAATCTTTTCTTAGTTTCCTGAATGAGAGATGTTGCCTTCTGGAAACATTGAACAATGAAAAAACTCATTTTACCTCCACCCACACAAAATCTGTCAAATCATTTGTGGGAATTAATAATACAAAATGTGTAATCTGTGGTCAAGATCACGCATATTATAATTGTTCAAGATTCCTCAACTTAGATCCTACTGGTAGATACGATGAAGTAAAACGCCTGCGGCTCTGTATCAATTGTCTACGGAAGAATCATACAACTAAACAATGCACTACCAGCAAATGTCGCAAATGCTAATAATGCTAATACTGAAGCTCAATCTTCATCCGAAAAGAAAATGCTAACGTTTCAAATTCTACGTAATTCATCCGAAAATGAAAATGCTAACGTTTCAAATTCTACGTCCCTGTGTTCCACGCAGGACAAAAAATTAACTCTTCTTTCAACGGCCGTTATCGACGTCATCGATAACAGTGGCCAGACACATACTTGCAGAGCACTTCTTGATAGTGGATCTGAGAGTAATTATATTACGAAACGTTTATGCGAAAAACTCAAACTAAAAACAAACAAATGCAAAATTCTCGTCACAGGTATCAATCAAACTTCAGCTTCTTTAGATACTAGAACCTGTGTAAATATCCAATCAAGAATAAATTCATATAAAAGCATTTTATCTTGTTTCGTAATTGAGAAAATTGCAGGTAATATTCCCTCGATAACTTTTAACTCAAAATTGATTAACATACCGCCAAATTTAATATTGGCTGACCCATGCTTCAATATGAGTGAATCTATCGATATGCTTATTGGGAATGATATATTCTATGATTTATTATGTACCGGACAAATAAAACTAGGGCCAAGATTACCTACGTTACAAAAAACCTTATTTGGATGGATAATCTCCGGTCCTCTATTTTTTGATAATTTTTCGAAGTCCGATACTCATTGCAATCTCAGCATAAATATAACTGATCTCAACGAGCAAGTTGAACGTTTTTGGAAAATCGAGGAATTTCCCCCTAAACAACCATTTTCTCCAGAAGAGTCTTTTTGTGAGGAACATTTCAAAATAAACACTATTAGAGATTCCTCGGGTCGATTCGTAGTCAGTCTTCCTTTTAAAGAACCCTTTTCGAAGTTGGGCGATTCTCTTAAAACTGCTGAGAAACGTTTTTATCTCCTAGAACAAAAATTAGGAAAAAATGAAAATCTGAAGTCACAGTATGTAAATTTCATAAATGAGTATATTGATTTGGGTCATATGTCTCGATTGAATACAGTGACTGAAGATGGCTACTATCTTCCACATCATTGTGTTTTTAAAGAGAGCAGTACAACAACTAAGCTTCGAGTTGTATTCGACGGCTCCGCAAAATCAACTTCTGGTTTCTCGCTCAACGATATTTTAGCGGTTGGCCCAACTATACAGAATGATTTGATTTCAATTATTTTACGTTTTCGAATTCATAATATTATACTTGCTGGTGATATTGAAAAAATGTATCGGCTAGTTCTAATAAAAAAGGAAGAAAGAAAATTCCAAAAAATATTATGGCGTTCTGCTCCGTCAGATCCTTTATCCGCCTATGAGCTCAACACAGCAACATATGACACTACACCCGCAAGCTTTTTATGTATTCGTGCTTTACATGAAATTGCACAAAATATCGAAAATGATTATCCTGATGTAAGCTCCACCATAATCCACGATTTTTACGTTGATGATCTTCTTACGGGTGGTAGCACCTTAAATGATGTGTTGAACATCAAAAATCAAATTTCAAAGAGTCTTGCAGAATATGGCTTTTTACTTAGAAAATGGGTTTCCAATGATTCTCAAGTTATGAGTCAATCTAATAAGCAAAATCCCATTATCATTGGAAACAACGATAACGCTAAAACTTTAGGGCTCTTATGGAATCCGAAATCGGATGTCCTAACATATGCTATCACCAGTGAAAATGTTTTTCCGGAACCTGTCACTAAACGAAGTATACTGAGTTATACGGCTCAAATCTTCGATCCTTTGGGGTTATTATCCCCTATCACCATAGTGGCAAAAATCCTCATACAAAAATTATGGAGTCTACGGATTTCTTGGGATGAATCTGTCCCATTAAATATACATAGTACGTGGCATTCATTCAGATGTGACTTAGAAAAACTTAATAGCATTCAAATACCTAGACATGCAATTTCCCTACATCCTAAATGTATAGAGCTTCATGGGTTTTCTGATGCTTCTCAAACAGCCTATGGAGCATGTATTTATCTGAGATCATCAGATGAACTGAATAATTTTGAATGTCATTTACTATGTGCAAAAACTCGGGTCGCGCCTTTAAAAACGCTCACTATTCCGCGACTTGAGCTATGCGCAGCCTTACTCTTAGCCGAATTAATGGACAAGGTCAAATTAGCATTGAGCTCTCTTACTATACAAATCCATGGAATTAATTATTGGAGTGATTCAACAATAACATTGGCATGGTTGAATGGTTCTCCGCATACATGGAAAATTTTTGTTTCCAACAGGGTAGCCAAAATTCAAGAATTATCAAATCCTTCCGAATGGAACTATGTGAATACTCGCGATAATCCCGCTGACCTTCTTTCGAGAGGAACTTCTGTAAATACTCTCATGAACTCAAAACTTTGGTGGTCAGGCCCTGAATGGCTTATACAGCCATCTGAACAGTGGCCTCATAATTCATGTATTTCAATCCCCTCTACTGAAATTCCAGAGATTCGTGCTAATACTTTGATCTCAACAAAAAATGACATGATTATATTCAACAATTTTCCCGAATTAAATAAATTTTCTAATCTAAACAAACTAAAACGCGTGTTTGCATATATACTCAGATTTATCAATAACACAAGAATTAAAAATTTTAGACAATCAGGTATTCTATCCCCAGAGGAATTGGACAATGCATTACTGAAATTACTTCAATTGACACAAATCCAAACTTTCGCACATGAATTGAAACAATTGAAGTTATCTGGTCATGTAAGCATTAAAAGCCCAATAATAAATCTTAATCCATTTTTAGATGATCGTGACATCATAAGGGTAGGGGGACGATTAAAACATTCTGATTTCGAATTCAATAAAAAATATCCAGCCGTTTTACCAAAGTCACATATTTTATCAATTCTGATAGCACGTGATGAACATGTGAGAATATTGCATTCAGGTCCACAAGCTCTGTTAGCATCCCTCAGAGAGCGTTTTTGGCTTATTTCTGGGTGTAACCTTGCGCGTAAGGTGGTACATGAATGTGTCAGGTGCTATAGATTTAGAGCGAATAGTATAAAAAATATAATGGGTAATCTTCCGAAGGAAAGGCTTACGCCCGCTCGTCCTTTTACAGTTACCGGGATTGATTACTGCAGGCCGTTTCCTTTGAAAGATAGAAAATTAAAAAAATTTAAATTAACCAAATCATACATTTGCATATTCATTTGCTTCGCGACTAAAGCTATGCATTTGGAGGTAGTAAGTGACTTAACCACAGAATCCTTCATCGCTGCATTGAGGCGATTCGTTTGCAGGCGGGATTGTGTGAAAAATTGTTTCGGATAATGGCATCAACTTTGTGAGCAAGGGCTCAGTTGAAAAAATTCCTTGAAGATTCCAATGACATTATTCAAACTGAATTGAGCCAAGAAGGTATATCTTGGAATTTCATACCTCCCCGAGCACCTAATTTTGGCGGGCTCTGGGAGTCCGGCGTAAAGTCCGTTAAATATCACCTAAAAAGAATTGTTGGGGACACTTCTCTAACTTTTGAGGAGCTGTCCACCCTTGCAGCACAAATTGAATCCTGTCTCAATAGTAGACCTCTTTATGCCTTATCATCAGATCCAAATGATCCTTTACCTCTGACCCCGGCACACTTTTTAATTGGTGCCAAGCTGACTGCTGTTCCGGATCGTGATTGGCTATCAACTCCAACCAATCGTTTGAGCCGTTACCAACACATTCAGAAAATGACACAACATTTCTGGTCTAGATGGACGAAGGAGTACGTATCCAACTTGCAAATACGTACAAAATGGAAGGAGACTCATCCACAGATACTAAAATTGGATACTCTTGTTCTCGTGAAGGAAGATGGACTCCCACCATTGAAATGGCTCATGGGCAGAGTCATCAAGCTATTCCCTGGTTCCGACGGAGTGGTTCGAACCGTGACGATAAAGACAGTCAATGGAATTTATCAGCGCCCTACATGAAAACTTTGTGTTCTTCCTATACCGGACAATCAAGACAATTAGTGATGTTATGTTTAGTTGAAACCCTCATGGCTTTCAAGGGGGCAGCTATGTTCTGTACAAAATGACTTTTTTCTTAAAAGACTATATTATTGAATATCTTCCCAGCAATGTGTACTTCGGGTGTATCATTTGTTTATTATCCATAATCCGTACGAGTCGTCTGAGTACCTGCTGTAGGATAACCTCTTCACCATGTGGCAAGAGAAAGTTTATGCCCTTTTTGCTGCTCTTGTTTAAGTTTGTTATTTAGTTCTGAAATGTATTTCGCCAGAGAAACATTAAAGTTCTCATCTCGTTACTTTGAATTTTTATTCAAAAAACTATAAAATTAACTGGATACTGGTAATTAACCCACATACACAACAATAATAATAATAATACCAATAAGCCAATTCTATATCTATCTATACATATATAATTACATGTCCTGACTGGCTAACTGACTGACATACGATTAACGCTCCGACCAATTTTGACAGCGTATTCCTATGATGACTCACTAAGAAAGGTTTTTTGATATTGCATCTCTGAAGGGTTCAAATGGGGGTGAGAAGAGGAGTGAAAGTTCGAAGTACCGTTAGTTTTGAAGTTATAGTAATGGAAATTGGTAATTAGGTTTCCATTTTCAAATTAAAAAAACATGTATTCAGTGTTTTTGGAAATTTATATCTCAAAGGGGTTAAAGGGGGATGGAAAATTTGTATAGGAGCACCGTTAGTTTTTATGAAAATTGAATTTGAGGTCTTGGTTAAAATGAAAAAAAGGGGGGTTAGTTTTCAAGTTGGGGTCATAGAAATTGATATATAAAGTTTTTGTTACTGATAAGTGAGATATTTCAGTGTTGTCAGAAATTAAACCCCCAAGGGGGTGAAATCTCCTCTCTCAGCGGAAGATCATAGAAAATCCAAAATTATACAATGAATGTCGAAAAGAGCAAAAACAATAATAATAATACCAATAAACAAATTCTATATCTATCTATGCATATATAATTACATGTCCTGACTGGCTAACTGACTGACATACGATTAACGGTCTGACCAACTTTGACAGCGTATTCCTATGATGACGTTGGCACCCACTAAGAAAGGTTTTTTGATATTGCATTTCTGAAGGGTTCAAATGGGGGTGAAAAGATGGGGGAAAGTTGGAAGTACCGTTAGTTTTGAAGTTATAGTAATAAAAACTGGTAATTCGGTTTTTATTTTCAAATTAAAAAAACATGTATTTCAGGGTTTTTGGAAATGTATATCTTAAAGGGGTTGAAAGGGGGATGGAAAATTTGTATAGGAGCACCGTTAGTTTTAATGAAAATTGAATTTGAGGTCTTGGTTAAAATGAAGAAATACGTGTTTCAGTGTTTTTGGAAATTCAACCCCTAAAGGGGTGAAATGGGGGTTAAATGAAAATTGGAAGTTTGTATGGGGGTTCGTTTTGAGTTGGGTCATAGAAATTGATATATGAAGTTTTGTTACTGATAAGTGGAATATTTCAGTGTTTTTTAAATTAAACCCCAAAGGGGTGGAATGGGGGGGGGATGAAAAATTGTATAGGGGTTCCGTTAGTTTTCAAGTTAGGGTGATGAAAATTAATTGTATTAGGTCTTTATCACAAATAAAGGAGTACGTATTTCAGTGTTTTCAGAAATTAAACTCCCAAAGTGGTGAAAGTTTGAATGAGGGTTCCGTTAGTTTTTGAGTTAGGGTCATTGAAACTGGTATTTAGGTCTTCATTACAAATAAAGAAATACATCTTTCAGAGTTTGCAGAAATTGAACCCCCAAAGGGGTAAAATAGGTGGTGAAAGTTTGTATGTGAGTTCTCAAGTTAGGGTCATAAAAATTGGTATTTGAGGTCTTATCAAAAATAAAGAAATACTTGTTTCCGTGTTTTTAGAAATTCAACATATAAAGGAGTCAAATGGGGGGTGAAATTTGTACGGAAAGTTCTGTTAGTTTTCATGTTAGGGTCATGAAAATTGGTGTTCTGGCCTTCGGTTACAAATAAATACATTGTGTTGAACCTTATTTGAAAATTGCGTCCCTAAGAGGGTGAAAAGGTGTTAGGGAATTAACAATGGCCGTCACAAAGCTTTACTTTCGCTGTCAAATCAATTATGCCACCCAAACGAGATAACGGGATATCAGAATAACGGTATAACGGGATAACGAGATAGCAGGATAACGGGAAACGGGATAACGGGAAGCGAGCAAAGCCATAGGCTAGAAGGTACCACAAAAAAAGGACATTTGCCTGGATAGTATTTCTAGATGAGATGAATGTCTACTTCTTGCAATTAAGAGAAACTACAGAACTAGTCAAATTATCATCATCGACTAAAAAAAGATATTTTTTTCAGTATGTATTTGGGTATTGAACCCCAAATGAGGAAGATAATCGTAGAACTCCTACATAATGAGGTGCAGTGGAAATGGCGGAAGAAGGAGACAAGTTCCTGCAATTGCCCTGATGTGATCTTGTCTTGTTGATGTTTACTCACTTACAGGTATAGATATTCAGAATTATAGACTGATTGTTCTCGTGAAGATCTTAACATAGGGCATAGCCAAATGGGTTTTCCTGGAACCATTTCTATAGAATAGAACTCGATCTGGTAAAAATATGCCTTTTCAGAAAGATTCCAGACAACCCCGTTCAAAGTCATATCCTGTAAAGTGTGTGCAATTTGACATTACTCAAGTACAATTAGAGTTTTGAAATTTAAGAAGAGTGCGCTATCTTCGGCGGAAGTGTTAACAATGTTTTTGGTTAATCTCAAGAGCTGGTATATGGGAAGGAAAAATATTGTGGGCGTGAGAATAACGCCTTGTAGAAAGCCTGCGTTGCTGAAGAATGGTACAACATTTATTCATCTATTGGCATGAACACTGAATGGCCTGGTGAAGTTGGTAGAAGACTATAGGATGTAAGTGGTGCCAAACCTCATTGGGAGATTCAGGCTACAGCCACATATTTGTCATGTTTTTAGATTGAGTCATATCAGACACGTAGAAAAATCATCTTGACTGTTGCAAATAATACCTGATCATTCACTGTATCCCCCATTTCTATGCTCTTTTCGTTACTTTGGAGATGTAGTTTTTCGAAATGAGATGATTTTCAGTGTCACGGGACGATGAAAGAGTTGTGATATATTGTAAAGAGCCAACATAAAACTGGTTCGAGGACAAAACTTTTGAGGAAAATTCTTGAAATTATCTCATGTTAGGTGGCATTATTGGTATCCAAACCACTACACGAATAGTACGTTGTCAACTGACTAACAATGGAACTAATTGATTGTGCAATTTTTTCCTGTGGATTTGTAATAGAATTTTTCGCGAACATTTTGGCTCCCTCCTAGAAGTAGTGAGGAGTCTATCGTCATCCCTTGTGGAAAAAAGGAAAACAACTGGTGGCGGAATCTTTCCAATATCTTTTGGTATAGATACAAATTCTGATCTCAAACCGAGTATATATACTTGAGCTTTGGAAAATATACGCTGAATTCATCATCAGTTTACGGAAGGCGTCAGTAAAATTGTCTTTTTATGAGAAATCAGAAGAAAAAGGAGAACATTCTGGATTAATATGGAAAAGAACTATTTTTCTGAAAATCGGGCATAAATAACTCTTACCAGCTAAAGCATATGCATATCAATATGATCTATGCCGAGAAAAACGTTTCTGAATGAGAAAATAACAAAGGGCCTCGCACCGCATCAATGGGAAATTAATAATAATAATAATAGTTTTTATTGATAGTAAGTGAGACATAATTCATACATAAGGCATAGGGCAGAGTTAGCGTTTACCCATGTGTTAGATGGGTAAGTACTTTCTTATACTCAACCTTTATTCTAATATGCTAATGGAGAATAGAAATGAAAAAAGAAAGCTGAATTACAATATCTAGAAATATACCTATATAATAATAATGTGTAAGACACAAAAAAGAACAATGTAAGTAATGATATGTTAGTATGACAGAACACGTAGAATGGGGATAGACTGTACATGGATAATTATTTCATTTAAAAGCGTAGCGGGAATACTTATAAATGTATATCATCCATCAACAGAAGTGTTTTCATTTTTTTCTTGAAGAGTCCAATGAAAGTTTGATTTGTTGAAAATTTAAACAGGATGTTCATAAAATCAGATGTGGAATCATCTGCGACTGAAAGATAAACTTTAGTCACTATCTTCCATCGTCAAGATAACCTCTTGTGGGGTATTCATGTTGAAAAGGGAAACATTCTCAATTGAATATTGATAGAAATATTTTTCTGTGAATTGAAAAAACCACGATTAAAATGAAGTTATTTTTTGTGAATGTCTAACAGAAAACAACTACTTCCCGGGCTAAAGCCACGCTGGACATTGAACTACATCTGATAGATATTCTGAAAAGGCCCTAACTCAAAAGAAAAAATCTGAAATTGAAAATTTGCATTTTCATTCAGATAGTTATTTGATTTTCTATTCCAGTCTTAATTAAGAACTCATAAAGATGAATGTTTCCCTTTCCAATGAAAGTATTTTTAAGATCATCTGGTACCTTATTGTATAGCCGTGATATCATGTAGGAAAATGAAGACTGGTAGAGAGAGGTTTTATGCAAAGGTGATGTCAAATCGGACTTGAATCTGATATTAATGTTGTGGACGTCTGTTCGGAACGATACTTTTTCAAATAAGTATGGTGGCTTCTTCTCGAGGATGATTTTATGGTACAGCACCGATGAATGCAGAAAGATGCTTTCTTGAACACATAGCCAACCCAGCTCTCTCAAAGGGGTTGATATATTATTTCGTTTCCTTAAACCACAGATAAGACGGACACATGCATTTTGTACCAATTGTAGTCTGTTCATATCCAATTTGAGTAAGGCTGGGCCGAAGACTAGGGCTTCGCATAAGATTATTTTACTTTTTTTGTCTAGAAAGGATCTGTTAGAGTAGATAAGTTTCAGATTGCAAAATGCTCTTCTGATGACAGTATCCACATGTTTCCTGTACCTCAGAGTATAGTCCATAAATAAGCCTAGATTTTCAACGGTATCTATGAATGGCTTTCGAATTCGAATTTTTTATTTATTGCAGATGCTGATCAAATGTCTTCATTGCACCACCGCTCTGAATTCAACAGTTTAGATTATATAGGGAGCTAAAGATAATTTGTCCAAAATTTCAAATGGCCATTGTGAATAGACTTTTTCGAATATATAAACCAAATCGAGTATGCATCGATTGTTCATACGGCCGATTTGAATACACTATAGAAAACAATGATTCCAGCACGTACAGACGATATACTGGGTGAGTCCAAAAATAGCAAGTTTTTCAGTGATTTTCAAAAAATTGAGCGGTGGAATTTTATTCATTTTCAGATATTTTGTGGAATACCAATATCAATTGCGATTGATGATATAAGTATCTCCTGAATTGAACTGACATATCTATTATGTATTTCTCATGAAACTGCGACAGTCTTGCTTTTTGATATATCCAGATGCCTGAAATTCCGAAAAAGTCGGTTACAAACTCGATTGTTCTTGGTGAAAGTTCACTCTGCAGATACATGAAATATACAAGGTGGATCAAAAACTAGTGTCCTTTACTGATAATTTACTCGAAGTAGTTAAGTTTGATATTGATTTTATTGAAACATTTCCACAAATATGTGTTCGA
>JAFIRS010005189.1:0-63368 GCA_018342105.1 Gonioctena quinquepunctata
TTATCTAGAAGACCGTATTCCAGAGCATCTGAGGAAACCACGTTCCTACTTACCAACAAGGACCGGATCATCTAGTGAGTTTTCAGGCAGGAGAATTACCGATGATCTGCACTTGAGATAGAAGACGAACCAGTACCATCTCAAAAAGGAAATTGCAAATAGTAATGCAGATGTCTTATCTAGAAGACCGTATTCCAGAGCATCTGAGGAAACTCCGAGAACAAAATGTCAAGAAGGAGTCGTCAATATCAGACAAACGAGAGTATTAACGAAATACGAAAGGATTATTGCATACTCGAGAAAGGACCAAGAAACCGATCCAAACATTAGATACTTTCTGCATCGGAAAGAGAACGGAACTGGCAGACCCACCTGGGCAGAAATCTCATTTTCGAAGCAATGTGGGCACAGATTTCCAGGTTGTGGTGAATGGACTACATGAGGGAGTGTGGGAGTCAGCTGATGGAAGGTTGTCAATTGCCAAATTGGTTCTGGGAGTCACTTAAAGGTTCCACTGGATTCAATATCGAGACGACGTAGAAACCTAGTGCAGAAGATGTCCAGAGTGCGAAGCTACTAAAGGTCCCAAATAAAGTTCAGGGGGGTAAATGAAGAAATAAAACGTAGGTGCTCCAGATTGCCAATGATGGACTATTTCTTATACAGAGCAGCTGTCCACGATCAAGCTCACCCCCGCTAGCATTATCTTTGGAAAATAACTTCGATTGTTCTGTGTTCGGCTCACCAAGCACACAGACTATGCACATGAACTGAGGTTGTATATATTTTAATTTGTAATGTGACTTCCATGACTCCAAATATTCTTGTTAGAAAGCTTTCCTGATTCAATCGATAAGACAATTACAGCAGTGTGAACTGGATGTCCTGGATATCAATTTCGTATTGTCGGTATTTCATCGCGTTTGAGAATAACTGTTTGCTATTATTTTTTACATCAGTTTGTAGTACATTCAATCCTGTCATGTATATTCACTGGGAGAAATATAAATTTATATGTGGTTGCAGCCATTCTGGAAAATCATTGAGATACATGTTACTCGCTTTTGCCATATTTCGAGAGCAATCGTTTATATTTCTATGGTGCCTCCTTCTACTTCTTTCTAGAACATATCTATTATATTGATTGGGTTATATAAACAACCTTGATTGGACTCATGGAAATACTTTTCCCACAGTTTTATGAGAAAATACAATTTACCTCCGTATTAGGGGTACCAGAAAATAATTCACTTCATTGGTCAACTTAAAAATAATTGAAGCAATGTTCAAAGTTTCAATAACATTATTTTTGTAATAATCGTCCATGACTCAAATGATTTAGTATCAGATTTTCAACTATGCTTTGGGTATCCATACAGAATGTTCATAAAATCGTTAATATTTAATTTTTCATAGTACCTATCATTTATAAACAATGGTTTCATGTGATATTTTTAGAAAAAATGAACATATTTCCACCAGAACCTATTGAATCATTATCATTGTATCCAGCATGGAAATTAAACATTAATAATTGTATCAATTTATTTTTCATGTATTTTGATTGTAAAAATAAAGTTAATGATGAACCCAGAAGAGGAAACGTTCAATATGAAAACTGAGAGCACCATCTTGTAGGTCTTACGAATTGACAATTATAGACTGCTTCGTGTTTTCTTATATCTCCACGAAGAGAGAAGAACAAATATAAAAATATGTTTGTCCTATATTTTGAAACAAACAAACGGTGAATTTTCGTCCACCATTCAACAAAGAATTCTGCAACTTTGCCTCAACTCAACCTTCTCTTTATCTATGAAATCCCTATTGGCAAACTATATTATTGTTCGTGTAAACTATAATGAACTCGTTTGACCAAAACTGTATGATTCCACAATTCGCAATGTACTATGATTTAATATTAACTTGAAACGATTCAAAATAATATAGATATAAAGAAATCGTTGGAAAGTGTCATCCATTAACATGAAAAAAAAAATTTTTCTCAACCCATACGCCACAAGCTGCTTCCAAGAAAACCTCAGTTATAACACTGTTCATTCAGTACTGCAATTTAATTTTCCCCATTTTCACATTGGTAACTCAAACTAAAATGCATCGTCGAATAATATCAATTCGTGGCTGCACTGCAACAAGTTACGTTGTGCCTCAGCAGTTGTGTGGTTCGTAAGGCACCTTGTAGCTTTCTGAAACCAATTTTATATTGAATAACTCTTCTTCGAAGTTCATCTTTCACACAATTAAGATATACTTTACTCAATGCTTTAATGAAAAACGAAAATGCAGGTTACAAGTGACAAAAATGGAATGGTCAAAATACATATCTCAGATAATTTATAACAATATACAAATAATAAAAGGTATTGTAATTATTTCGTTGATCTTCGGTTTGAAAGATAATTCACTCAGGAACGTAACTCATCCCTCCTTAAGATGAAGACTGGGGTAGGTCTGGTTGGCCAGACTTGATGTCCTCCATATGGGTTGGTTGTTGGCATCGCTTTGAACAATAATACTGTGTAACGAAGTTTTCGTTACTTCCTTATACATAACCAATTTCTCATAACGTTTCCGATTATCTTTACGGTGGAACGGGTCAGTAGTCACTGCTCAGGTCGTGAAGAGTGCGCCTTTGTTGTCGTCTCGTGAAAATGGTATCGTGACAGTTGTATTCATGTCGTCAAGCCGTGTTTTTTCCAAGTGTTTTTCAATAGAGAAAAACCAAGAACAGTTTGCAAAAAAACCCAGGTAGAATTGCTGATTTGTTCGAACCGAAGGAATAATCGATCTCTTTCTTGAATTGAACGTCGAAATAGACAGGTGTACTGGGTGGATTGATTTTGGTATGTACGATCTATGAATTGAATAATTTTCACTGCTGGAATTTAGTTTAGTAATATTATTCTCTTTATCTTGCAATTAATGTTGTAGCTGCTTAGCATTTTCTTCGCTTTTCTTAGGCTTGTAATATTAGAATTCTTGGATATACCGCATGGTCATTTTTGAAGGTTAAGTATAAATACTTCGGCCATTTCGGCAAAGCATTCATAGTACATATGGTGGCTAACGTAACATCTGTTCCGAGTATTGGGAACTGATTTTTTTTCTTTGAAATCAGTTCTACGCTTTTGCATTTTTTAGGTACCAGGTCATTGGTAATTTCGAATGGACTAGCTCTTACTTACCCCACACGACCAGTGGATTGCCCCACACGACCAGAGGATTCCGATTGGAGGGTGTATTCGACTGTTCTGGGACAGGTTGGCAGTGACTAATAGGACGGCTCTCCGGTAAGCAATTTTCTTTATTTCATAACTACATGTTTATGAGAGTAATTTTTTTTTCTCTTGAGAAAGAATTGCTTATGGAGATAGTTGTACCTCTGGCCTAACTGGTCTCAGAACACTCGATTCAATATATGCCTCAAGCGTAAATTTGTCCGTTTAATAAGTTCCTTATATCCATTACTCCATTCAATTCGCAGTAGGGGTTATTTGATTTTTGATCGTTACAGAGTCAATTCATTCCAGTTACTGCCTTGTCGCCAAGAGCAGGGAGATTCATTCAAATTTTTGAGAATTACCTGTTTTATCGATTCGAAAAGGGAACTGCCGCCCTATTTCAAAATTATCTTTATCTAAGAGAGTTGTGCCCACTGAAAGACGTGAGGTCTCCCTCTTCAGTTTATCTTAAAAAATTCTTCAATTGAAAGAATTATTTAACATTATCTTTTTCTAAGAGAGTTGTGCCCACTGAAAGACGTGTGGTCTCCCTCTTCGGTTTATCTTTGGAAATTCTTCAATAAAAAGAATTATTTCACTTTATCTTTATCTAAGAGAGTTGTGCTCACTGGAAGACGTGTGTCTTTCTCTTCTTATCTTGGCTGAAGAGTATACTTTTGCTCTGACTATTATCTTGGTTCAAGAACCCTATTTTTTTGTAACTTACTAGAGTTATAACGTCATATTTTCCTTTGGCACTGGCAACATTTAATATTTTGCTTTAAAATAGTAAATTTTTTCTCTGGCAATTTCATAGTATTTTGCATTGAAATACTATATTTTTTCTCTGGTAAAATTTCAAGGAAATTTTTATATTTCTTTTGGAATACCTTTCCTCATTCAATTTTTTTTACCCTTCTGGTACATAGGATCACCTTATCAAAACTTACTTGTTTCAAAATTTAACTGAATTTTAACATAACGTTTTGGGTGAGGTTTGTTTTGTTTGGTTTTAAATTTTGCTCATTTTTATTTTTTGTTAAATTATTAAATTAACTTGTAAATTTAAATCCAGAATAGCAGATTGGATTGCTATTTATTATCTTTGTTATTTCACTGTAATCTTCCAGTCTTTTATATAGACTGAGATTTTTATTGTATGCTATCATTTGCATCTATCTTTTGACTCTAGATTAGATTTTGAATCATAAAACTTGAGGTTCAAAGGATATCCTTCGTTCTCCCCTTTTTGTACATATTTTGATTCCTATCATCTTCTTCGCATGATATATACCACGGAGGGAAGACATCTACGGAGACAGAAGGACTGGTACCCTAGGAGGTCATACAGCACATCCAATTCAGCACTGGTCCGTGAAGATCAACCAAATTCACGCCTTTAAGGGGGTCTAAAACCAAATATAGAACCACCCACGACCAGCTTCGTCGTAACCGCTGAACCAAGTTCCTGATAGTGCCGCTGAGACCAGCTCCGAAGAAACTAGCCTTCAACTCACGCCCTTGCAGATCTCCGAAGGTATATCAGTATCCCAACGACTAGAGGAATCATATTTTGTAAATGTTCAGAGTTTGATCGGAGTCAAAAATATTTGTTTTTTGTGTAATTTTTCAATTCTTTTTAAGAAAAGTTCTATACTCTTCTAGTATTTGTTAACATTTGTCTATATATCTTGTCCAGTCATGTTACTTCCGTCTGGAATAAATTTGTTAAGTTGATTTCTTTCATATTTATTTGCCTTCCCATACAAGCTAGGTGACATTTATTTAACTTTATTTATCTTTGGCTTTTGTCTTTAGCAAGCCTGGCGCCCAACTCTTGAACTAGTCAAGTTAATTAATGTATAATTTTTTTAGTGGCCCTATTTGATAAACTAGGAAGAGTCATTAATTGAACCTTACTCACGGCCTAACCGTATCCATCTGAGCAGCCTATCGGCAGAGTGATTTCACCTTCTTAAATTTGAATCATATAATTTAAAATCTGGGGTTCAAAAATAAAGGGTGTTGCATAGAGTATATTGGTAGCAATTTTTGTAGTAAAATGCTATCCAAATGAAATAATGATGCATAAAATAATGCAAATGAGGATAATAATCCATACAGGTAAAGAGCTAACTTAAGGCTCATTAGGAAGCTGGAACTGATGGTGAGATTGTATTATTGAAGTGAGATGTTTGATTTCATCTAAGTTTATTTTTGAAATAGAAATTGGGGTTGATCTCAAAAGTAATTGAGAAAAATTCAAAGAGGGCAATTGGATAATTTTTGTTAGTGATAATTCATCAGGTCCATGTTGGAATTTTTCGCCATTGATGATAAAATGACAATTTTCAGGTATGGAAACAATATAACTTCCAGACTGGATCTCGTGGTGGTTTTCCATGGTAAAGCTCTCAGTGATGATGATGTTGGTTGCAGTAGAAAACAGGATTGTTTCTGGTGTCAATTGGTTTGCCAATATTTTTTCGAAGTGCACATCATACATGGAACAATTAGTAGGTTCATTCTTGATAATTATGTTCAAAACGCAATTTCCTTTTTTTTGTGGGTTATTCTTGCAGTAGAAGGTGTTTTCGATCTCTTCACAGGGTTCTTCTTCATACTGGTAAAGCTCTCTACTCTCATTGAGGATTAGGTAAGGTTTTGAGGGTAATATGATTGTGTTTTGGATAGATATAGGGTAAATAAAGTAGGTTTTGAAAGAAATAGGTTTCAATATTGGAAAATGCTTGAGAAAAATAATTTATCTCTAGTAAATACTGTTTGTATTCCTAAGAAATTATAATAACTTTGTTGATTTTCAAACCTAACCAACTGATTTTGAGGATAAGGAATATCCATTTTGTTAATAATTGAATATAAATTTGTCAGAGAGAGAGAGAAGAGTAGGGTGAACCTTATTAATATTTGCAAAAGTAATGGCATTAATAATTTGGTCTAGTTGACTTTGAGAAGTAATTAGAGAATCTATTATCACATGTGAAGCATTGATTTCATTAACTTGATTTTGAAATGTTTTGATCAGTTGAAAACTTGTTAATACATTGAATTCAATTTGGTAAAGGGTTTCATTTGTTTTTGACATCATTTCTTTTGCGAAAGAAAGTTGTTCATTCAGTTCGTCTCGAATTGGTTGATCATTTTTGTTCAAAAATTGGTGCATTGAATTTATTCTTTCACCATCTTCATGGTCTGAAGTACCAAAAACCCATTTGTGTATTTTTCCACCTAAGTTTATAAGTCCTCTTTTTTGGATGACATGTGGTTGTATAATTTGTAATGAATGGTCAACTTGTAACAACAATTTTTGTACCTGTTGCATGAGTAAATTTGATTGAGTGCTCAGTGCATTTTTCTTACTGAGAAACTCAATTCAAAATTGTAATTTTTTTCTAATATCAACTAATTCAGTTATATTCATATAACTTATAAAAGTGTGTTGACTAGTGATTATTCTAGTTAATTCCATTTCTATAGGCACTATAGGATTCGTTAATGGACCCATTTATTGGATTCATTAAAAATAGAAATGGTGGAAGTAAGAGATATGATTTCATCTAAAATAGATAAAAAAAAAGAATTTGTTTCATATCATGTTTGAAATACTTTGAAGTTTCAGTCCTAATTTTATTATCTGTTTGGGCTACCGGTTGAATGTTAGTAAATCGTGGAGCTGATTTGTCACGAGTTTGTTCCTTGTTGTTAAAATGGGGGGTTCGTGTCGGTTCTTATTGATTTTATCAACTTCTCTAGTTTTTTTGATATTTATTTCTTCATTGATTTGTTGAAATTTTGTATTTATTGTTTCTTTGTGATTTTGAACATACTTTGATATTATATCTTTTTCAGATATGTCAAATGGATCTTTTGAAGAGAGATATCCAGAAATTATTTCAAATGGTGTGTACCCAGTTGAAGAATGAATACAATTATTATAATGTAATATTGAGTATTTCATTAAATTTTGTAAAGATTGAGATGGATTTTGTCTTGTCCGAGTTCTAACGTGTTCAATTATGGTTGAGTGTAACTTTCAATATAAATTCGAATTTGGATTTTTGGGAGTTGTAAAATGAATATTTATTTTATATAATTTACAAAAATCTTTTGAGTTCTGATTATCAAACTCAGATCCTCCATCAGAAACTATTGTGTGTGGCATTCCATAGTGTGAAATAAAAGTTAAAAGTTTGTCAAGTATATCGATTGCGTTTATTCCTGGCGACCAGTTTTGTAAATATGATGATAAATAATTTTGACAATTTGTTCATTTTCTTTTTCAATATCTTTAAGTATATTCGAACATATAAGTATTTTTGAATTTATTCTCATTATTTTATCTTGAGTTATTAAAAAAAAAAAAGTTTTCATATTGGTAATTCGGAAAATGTGAAACTACATACGTACCTATGTACGTATGTAGTTTCTACAAAAGACAAAGTTGAGCTGTACTCTTTCAAAATTAGATAACCTAAAAATATTAGTGAGCTTTAGAGTTTTTATTTTTAATTTATATATGCTTATAATTCGGATTGATTTCATAAAAATTTAACAAGTATTTTTTTTATCTCCCATTCGAAAATATTGTAAGACTTAGAAACATATTTTTTATTTTATATATGCTTGGTTATATATGCATTTATTATTAGGAGGTCTCCCTAGAATGTGACCTAAGATTCTCCTTTCAGGAAGTCTACCTGATTTATGATGTACAGTTTCAATTTCAGGTGGTCTACCGCATTCGTGCAAGAACATAATTTTGGATTCACCAAAATTCTGCGTTATGAATTCTTTTCTGAAGACTGGGTATGAGAAACAATTTTCAATTTCATAATTCTTATACTCATTATTGATTTGAATATTCTCGAAATTTCTAATTGGTTCTAATGATTTGGCCGTATCTTCAACAATTTTGGAAATATTATTCTCGTCAACTATTGTTGGAAAATCAATAATTTTTGGAAAGTTCGTAATTTTCGAAATATTATTTTTGTCGGATTTTATTTCAAAAAAATCACATTCTTCATATGTAGAAGAATTTGGAATTCTTATTTCTTGGTTGGCAATCTGTGAATCTAATTTCAATTCAGAACTTACTTCTGTTTTTGGTTCAACTAATATATTTTCAATAAATTCGGGAATTTTTGGATTTCCATTAGTGTCAATTTGATATACTTGAAGTGGTTCTGCCAAATTCATAGGAATGTCCTGAGAATTTAAATTATGACATTCTACTATCGCTTGATTGTTTTTACTGGAGTTATATCTTCCAATAGAAAACAGTTTTGATTCAATGGGTCTGTCTGTTCGTATGAATTTCCAAAATAATTTTTATTCATACTAAGGTTCATTCATTGGATGATTTTCTTCAGAAACAAAAATTGGTCTAGATTGGGGTTGGAAAGACTGTCTTTGATGTGGGTACAAAGGAGTATTTACATTTTTTGTTACTGTAGACATTGGTATTGGTTTACTTTGAGGTGTTTGATTCTTGGGTTTCCAAACATTTGAATTATTCGGTTTTTCGGAAACCTGTTGATTGGTGAAAAACCTTTGGGGCATTTGTCTTGTTTGAATTTGTATTGGTTGACTAGGAAAATTACGATTCTGGTTTGGGAAATTTTGATTTGGAAAACGGTTTTGATTCAAGAAATTCTGATTAGAAAAATTTCTATTTTGGTTAAAACTTGGTTGAGGGAAATTTGAATTTCTTTGTTTGTTCATAAAATTATATTGTGGTATAACATTTTGTGGTTTTTGAGCAGGCAATGGTATTTTGTAACTCGGTTGGGGGATTGAGTGAAATTGATTTGTTTTTCCATCGTTTACTAAGCTTAAGAAATTTTCTTCTTCAATAACAAAATTTAAGGCTTCTTCCAAATTGTTGCGGTTTCTCAATCTAACTGCTATCTGAATCATAGTAGGTAAATGTTCCAAAAATGTTATCATTATAATTTTTCTATGTACCCAATTCATTATTGATAGATGGAAAAATTAAACTTCTAAAATGCTGACACAACATAGATTCACGTTAGGGAATGCCATTAGAAATTAAAGGAATATGTATCTGTAATGTCTATTTAATACTCATGAATATCGTATATGGTTCTATTCTGGTTTGCGGTTTCACTATCCAACTTATATAGCATAAGTTCTCTCATAAATATTTTTTATCAGTTTCTATGAGACATTTTTGGCAGGGATACCAATCGAGAAATTCAGTAAGCTGGAAAAACGAATTAACACTGCGCACACCACAGAATTAGTAAAAAAAATTCATTACTGGACCTGAGTTCAAACTTGGATGAAGTTCAAAAGGGCATCATACAAGATGTCAGGGTCAGTTCTGAAACAAGGAAGCTTTCTATGAAGCTGCCTCAGTTCGATGGAAAAACTCCATGGGCAAATTACCTCCGGCAGTTTGAAGCAGCGGCCGAAGCAAACGGATGGAATGCAGGGGAAAGAGCTGTAGCACTAACACTTGCATAACGTGGAGAAGCGACGAATATTCTACAAACTCTCTCCGCCCACGAACAGGAGGACTATGATCAGCTGATCAAACATCCAGAATTACGATATGGCCAGGCCCATTTGGAACACGTATACCACTCCCAGCTGAAAAATCGCTGCCAGAAATCGGGCGAATCCTTACAAGAATTCGAAGCTGACATTGCACGCTTGGTTCGTCTCGCATGTCCAGCCACACCGGAAAATGTAATGGAGCGATCAGCGGTTCAGGCATTCTTGGATGGACTCCGTGACCAAGAAACCAGACAAGCGTTGACATTAGCTCGTCCAGCACGTCTCGCGCTTTGGAATTCGAAGCAGTAAAACAATGCTGCAAAAGCCAAAGTAAAGTTCAAATGATTGGGGAAGACTCACAGGAGCCTGCTAACTTGGAAGCTGCAATAAGAAAAGTGATGGAGGAAGTGTTGCCTGAGAGAAGACATATAAGATGCTGGAATTGTGGCAAAATCGGACATGTGCGTAGCAAATGTACAACATTCGAAGAATCGACACCGACGCAGGAAAACCCAAAGAAGGTCGACGGGGAAAGGCAATCATCGGCATGTATCCAGCAAGCCCCGGTTAACAACGCATATGTCGCTATCCTTCAACGACAGAACAAAGGTGTCTTCGTAGACGGTCTCATCAATAATGAGCTTTGCACCATGCTGCTAGATACAGGTGCGACTAGGACAATTCTTGGGCCTTCCTTTGTCAGAACACCGGCACGAATTGTACCGACAACTTGGAAGCTACGCAAAACAACAGGGGAGCCAGCTACTGTATATGGTGATCTACCGATTGAAATGATTTTAGGCAGCACTAAAGTGAAACATCAGGCACTAGTGGCGGACATCGAAGACGATGCAATCATTGGAATGGACATCATGAACTCCAGAGGGTTAGAGTTGAATTGAAGACGGTGTCCTACGTGTCAACGGAGAAGAGCTGGTGCTTCATGGGAAAAGTGAAAAGATGATCCGTGTTCTGTTGGCTGAAGATGTAAGCGTACCTGAGAGGGCTGAAACCATTCTGGAGGCTCGCCTGGCGGAAGTGCGAGCAGTGGAGACGTGGTGATGTTCGAGCCCAAACTTCATGATGAGAAAATTGGACGAGGGATTGCACTAGGGAAGACCTTGTTGCGAGCTGACAAATTTGTGCCGGTGAGGGTCATGAATGTCAATTATTTTCCAGTGATCCGGAGTGTACAAGGTACGATTAGTGAAGCCAACAACTTACCAACAGAATTGGAGGAATTAATTGTCATCTCTTCCAAAGACATTAAACGAGCTCAACAGCCCAAACTGAGAGATTCAGTCAAGAAGTATCAAGACATCTTCGATACAGGACAAGGAAAAGGGGGTCGAACTAAGGTGGTTCAGCATAAGATTGATACTGGGGATGCCTTACCGATCCGGCAATCAGCTAGAAGAATTCCTCTTACCAAGAAGGAAGAGGTTGATAAAATAGTCAGCGACATGGGGGAAAGAGGGTGTTATCGAACCATCCGACAGTCCCTGGTCCTCAGCAGTCGTACTGGTGAAGGAGAAGGACGAATCGACACGCTTTTGCGTAGACTATCGTCAGCTTAACAACGTAACGAAGAAGGACAGTTACCCTCTCCCGAGAATAGATGTCACCCTAGACACGTTGGCTGGTTCCGGGATTTTCTCGACCCTTGATCTGAAGAGTGGATACTGGCAGGTAGAACTGGCTCAGGAAGATCGGGAAGAGACCGCTTCCACCATCGGCTCAGGATTGTGGCAGTTCACCGTTATGCCATTCGAGCTTTGTAATGCTCCGGCCACATTCGAAAGATTGATGGAGACGGTGCTGAAGGGACTCTCATGGAAGACGTGTCTAGTATATCTCGACGACATAATTGTGGTCGGCAGATCGTTCGAGGACCACGTGAAAAACCTGGAATTCCTGCGACTGAAAATCTCCGGATTGGAGCTGAGCCCCAGGAAATGCCATCTGTTCCAAAAAGGAGTACGATACCTCGGCCACGTTGTCTCTGGGGAAGGAGTAGCAGTGGATGACCAGAAGATCAAAGCTGTTGAGGAATGGCCCATTTCAAAAGACATTCACCAGCTCCGAAGTTTCCTTGGTTTGTGCACATACTATCGCCGATATGTGCTGGGGTTCGCCAACATCGCTAAACCACTGACCAGGCTCACGGAAGGTCAAACAAAGTTATAGTGGTCCGAGAAATGCCAAGAATCGTTCAGGAAGTTGAAAGGAGCTTTGATCAACGCACCTGTTCTGAGCTATCCCATGCCCAACGGAAAATTCATTTTGGACACGGACGCTAGCAACGTGGGACTTGGAGCTGTCCTATCTCAGATCCAGGAAGATCACGAGAAGGTCATTGGTTATTTCAGCAAGACGCTCAGCAAACCAGAGCGCAATTACTGTGTCACCAGGCGAGAGCTGTAAGCTGTTGTGAAGGGAGTGGAGCACTTCTACAAGTACGTGTATGGGAGAAGATTCTTGTTGAGAACTGACCATGCAGCTCTCGAATGGCTCTTACAGTTCGAAAATCCCGAGGGTCAAGTAGCACGTTGGATCGAGAGGCTCCAAGAATTCGATTTTGAGATCGAACATCGAGCTGGGACTAGCCATAAGAATGCAGATGCCTTGTCGCGGAGACCATGTCCAGATGATTTGTAGATTGTAGATTTGTAGAACCACGGCAGTAGATGACAACTGGAATGACAGCGAGGTCCAGATCGATCAAGAGAAAGATCCCGATCTTGGTTTAGTCATCAGCTGGAAGAAGGATAATCAAAGACCATCATGGCAGGACATCGCAGGTTACTCGCCGGCCGTTAAATCCTATTGGGCCCAATGGAATTCTCTTACCCTGGACAATGGGGTCCTGAAACGTGTGTTGGAGTCCGATAATGGTGGGGAAGACAGACGCCAAATAGTTGTACCCAGGAACAGAAGACAGGAAGTGCTTCGGGAAATCCATGACGGAATTGCTGGAGGCATCTGGGAGTGACAAAGGCTCTGCAGAAAGTGAGGCAACGGTTTTACTGGGCCAATTGTCAAGCTGACGTCCAGGTCTGGTGCAGAAAGTGCGCTGTATGCGCTGCTAGCAACGGACCTCGAATACGACCCAATGCCCCGATGCGTCAGTACAACGTGGGTAGCCCATTCGAGAGAATCGCCATTGACATCGCCGGCCCGTTTCCCGTATCTGACCACGGGAATAAATACATCCTTGTGGCAATGGACTACTTCAGTAAATGGGCGGAAGCCTATGCCTTGCCCAACCAGGAAGCCATCACCGTCACCGACGTCTTGGTGAAAGAGTGGATATGTCGATTCGGTATTCCATTGAAGCTGCACTCGGACCAGGGCAAAAATTTCGAATCCAATTTGTTCCAGGAAGTGTGTCAATTGCTGAACATCCGCAAGACGAAGACTACGGCTCTACATCCACAGTCCGATGGATGGTGGAGCGGATGAACAGGACGATCAACCGCCACTTGTCCAAGGTTGTCTCTGAACATCAAAACGACTGGGACCAGTATCTTCATTCATTCCTGATGGCCTATCGATCCGCAGTACATGAGTCAACCGGCCAAACCTCTGCTAGTATCATAATGGGTCGAGAACTGCGACTTCCTTGTGACTTGAAGTTTGGGATACCACCAGGACAAGATACTGCGGGAGAGGACTATGTCAACAAACTTCGGCAGAGAATGGACGACATCCACGAACGAGTCCGGTTGAACATCCAGAGTGCCAGTGATAGAATGAAGGAGGCCGATGCTGGAGGATTCCAGGTTGGTGACCTGGTGTGGCTGTACAATCCCAAACGTCGTTGTGAACTATCATCAAAGTTGCGGAATCCGTGGAAAGGGCCGTATAAAGTCAGGAAACGGATAAACGAACTTGTCTACCGAATCCATAAGCCACCCCGAGGGAAACCAAGGGTCGTTCACTTCAATAGGTTGGCCCCTTACGCCGGAAACCACGACCGAATACGCACCCTCAGACCATCGGAGGATGAGATGACGTTCCAGAAATTTATGTCTTTGTATTCAAACAGGCAGAAAGTTCTACATGAGATAACTAGAGAGGAGCCACCAGATCTTTTCAAGGTGCCTGCTAATTACGCACTAGCGCACTGTGTGGCAGAAGATCTTCAAATGTCCAGGGGCATCGCTGTAGTATTCTCCAAGAAATTTGGTCAACTCCAAACACTGCGGGAACAGAATCCAGAAGTTTGAGGGGTGCTACAGTTGAAGAAGGGCCAGAGAAACATCTACTACCTGGTTCCATCGGACTCTACGGTGCAAATATGAGGAATCCTGTAGGTATCGTCATACTCCAAGGATGACATTTCGTGACGAAATGTCTTTAAGAAGGGGGCAATGTAACGAACTTAGGCCGGACCTGTCGCCTCATTTGCATAATTCAGCATCACCGCACCGGCTTTCACTTGTGAACAACGATGACATCACCACTCAAGTATATCGGAAAGCCAGTATGGAGTTTCAGCATAATCCAGAGCCACCTATTCGAACAGCAACCGACCAATCGAAAAATTCGAGAGGTTTCTGAAAAGAGATCTGTACGCATGTAAATAACGGCGCACGGAAGAGGGCATTAGATTAGTTACAGTGGCTTAGCGAAACAATACACTATTTGTTTGAAATAAATTAGTGGCTGTATTTTTAGAAAACGAAATAAATTAGTTAAACGAAGTTTAGATTATTTTCATTACAATAGCATACAAACCAGCCCTTCCGATATGAGAATGCGAAAATGAATGATTCAATATACATAAGCAACCTACAACTGAAGAAATCACTACATGCATGTGTCTTTGAGTGTAAAAGCATCCTAAGAAAATCTAATTACTCAAGAAATGGATACGGTATAACATCAAAAGGAAAATGGTATATTTGTAGAGCCATTTGGAAATTAATTTCAAGATTGGAAATCAACTCCTCGCATAAACGAGATGGCAATGACTTTCACTCCTCTAGGATAAACAACATCTGTCACCCCCAGCATCAATATGATTCATTAGCGGATGAAATTCAAGAAACAATTGAATACGTTACTAGCCAGGAAGTAGGAAACCAGAACAATTTTTCATACCCGCGGCTATCGCAAGTTGCTCCAGAAATGTTTCCATAAATTCAGAAATATAGAATGAAGACAATAGTAACACTGGGAAAGGGCATCCAGGCCATCAAAACATCCAGTACCTAAGTAATAAAATTATTTCGATAGATGTGTTAACAGAAAATAGTCTTGTGTGTGATATTGTATTTGTTTCTGAACATTGACAGAACAACCTACAGTTGGATGCGATAAAGCTAAAACATTTCAGTTTATCTACCTATTTCTGTAGGAGTTTGACAAAAAATGGGGGTGTAGCAATTTATATAAATTATGAAAGTAGGCTTAAGAAAACAGTGGTTGATTTGATGGCGAGCTGTTGTGTAGAGGGAGTTCTTGAATGTTGCGGTGTTATGACTCAAAAATCCAGTGTTATCTGTGTGTGCATCTACAGACCTCCATCAGAAAATTTAATTTTGTTTTTGAATCACTTCAACGGACTACTAAACCTAGTAAGTGGGAATTATGATACCGTTATAATAGGTGGGGATTTCAACATGAACTTCACTAGTAATAGTAGGCATTTGTACTATTTTCGTGATCAGTTAGCATGCTTCAACTTGAAGTATACTGTTGATGAACCAACGAGGGTAACTTCAAGTACATGTATAGATAATTTCATTATCCGCAAAAATCCTGAATATGAGGCGACGGTTATAGATCTCAGTTTGTCTGACCATTACACCCAAATCATTTTCAACAAAGATAGGATATCAAAAACTAACAAGTAATCACATTAGCTATGGAAGATCATTCTCAGAAAACAATATTAATAACTTCAAAGCTCTCTTGAGTAACGAATTGTGGAGGGATCTCTACAACTAAAAATGTTCAAACAGGGCCTATAACATCCTGCATAACATACTTCAATATTATATCGAAGTTACGTTTCCGTTGAAGCGATTTCAAGAACGGACAAAAAAATTTAATGCTTACCAACTTACTCCAGAAGTTAATGAATTGAAAAAACTAGTTTCTTTCTACTCAGATTGTGCTACAGTGGATGGAAATTTCAAAAATATAAGTAAACAAACAACACAAATATACAGGAAAAAACTGAAAGCAAACTACAAACATTGTGTAGGAGACAAAATAAACAACTCGACCAATAAATCGAAGACTATGTGGCAAATCATGAACCAAATTCAAAAAAGAAGGAAGCAAGTCTTGCATCCAATCACTGAGGAAGACATTATTGATTATGTGAAAAAACAAAAAAATTCAAATGCAACTGGTCATGATGAAATTTTGAATAATATCTTGAAAAAATGTGATAATCATCCTGTAAACCAATAACATAAATTGTGAACTTGTCTATGGAAAAAGGAATCTTTCCAGATAAATTGAAAACAGCATTTGTCTCACCAATCTTCAAAAAAGGTGAATCAAATCTTTATGATAACTACAGAGGTATTAGTCTCCTCTCGAGTATCTCGGAGATTATTGAGCTAAATACTAAGAACCAATTGGTGTCTTTTTTTTCTGCCAATAAAATCCTCTCCAAATCAACATGAGTTCACACAAAACAAGAGCACTGATACAGCAATATACGAATTCAACGAGCACGTAATAAATACTCTGGATGAGAAACTACATATCTGTGCACTATTCATTGATTTCTCCAGAGCTTTTGAATGTGTTGACCATGGGCTTCTCCTGCTGAAATTGAAACGATATGGTGTGAGAGGAACAGCTTTGAGTTTCATGAAATCATACTTGATGGGCAAGACCCAAAGAGTATTAATTCAGAACGCTGAAAGTCAACCTGCAACTATTGAATGGGGCGTCACTCAAGGCCCTTTACTCGGACCTTCACTTTTCCTTGTATACGCTAACGATCTGATGAATTACTTCAATAATCTTTCAGAAACTCATGTAATCGCTTACGCAGATGACACAAATATTCTTGTCAAAGGTCAAAACGTGACAGCACTCAAAGAAATGACACAAACTGTCTACGATCAAGTTATAACATGGGCAAACAAAAATAGTTTGTCTCTCAACATATCCAAAACTGGGTCTTACATTAGATCACAAACTCACATGGACTGTTCACATTGAAACCCTATGCGAAAAAATACGTTCAAATTTTTACGCATTGAGTTTTATGTCGACGCACTGTGGTAAAGAAGTGTTGCTGAATCTGTATTATGCGACCATACATTGTCATTTACGGTATGGAATTTTGAGCTGGGGTTCAGGGTCTTCTGCGGAAAGAGTTTTTATTTTACAAAAATATGCAGTCAAAATCATTGCACAAATTGGGTGGAGATAATCATGTAGAAATGAATTCAGAGAATTAAAAATACTTAATGTTGTTAGCATCTATATCTATGAACTTTGCATACACGTATATAAGAATAGACTCAACTTCGCACCAAACCAGTACAGTACGTTCTAGAGACCTACTGATATCCAAAACGCATAGAACTACCCTTTATCAAAGGGCCCATACTTTATAATAAGGTTGATGATTCCATCAAAACTAAATATCGATGTATCAAAATCAAGACTAGAGACTGCTCTCGTAAAAAAAATTGCTACACCCTCGATTAATTTCAACTTTAATTTTGGAGTCTCGTAGATTTTCATGATATATGTTAGAAATTGAGGAAAATATACATATATATATATATATATATATATATATATATATATATATATATATATATATAAAAATTCAATGGACATAGCCCTCAAAGAGAAGTGTTAACCGTAGACACGTGTTTCGGGTTCTCGACCCTCGTCAGTACAGTGAAGAAGTGCAACGATGAACAACACTTGGTAGACAACGACAAATCAACGGAGTCAACAAACAGAAGCCAGCCGCACATTTGTGGTTTCGGTTAGCAGACCCTGCATTCCAGGGCAACAACCAACGTCACCACGGAGGCAGCTATAGCTACCTGCGTGACATCCGAGTCCAGGATTATAAAGATGAAAGGGAGGAATATCGAGGGGACTGTTGAACAAAATGGAAGAAATTCAATGGACATAGCCCTCAAAGAGAAGTGTTAACCGTAACCCTTTCATCTTCATAATCCTGGGCTCGGATGTCACGCGGGTAGCTATAGCTGCCTCCGTGGTGACGTTGGTTGTTGCCCTGGAATGCAGGGTCTGCTAACCGAAACCACAAATTTGCGGCTGGCTTGTGTTTGTTGACTTCGTTGATTTGTCGTTGTCTACCAAGTGTTGTTCATCGTTGCACTTCTCCACCGTACTGATGAGGGCCGAGAGCCCGAAACACGTGTCTACGGTTAACACTTCTCTTTGAGGGCTATGTCCATTGAATTTCTTTCATTTTGTTTTTAACAGTCCCCTCGATATTCCTCCCTTTCATATATATATATATATATATATATATATATATATATATATATTATTTTCTTAAATTTTTTGGAATAAAGATCTGATTCAGTCTATTCATATAATTTCTCTTAACTACGTTTCGACATGGTATTTGTCATCTCCAGGTTAAAACAAAATTATATTATTTGAATTCTGCGTTCGCATCGTACGAACGTTATTGTAGACACTTCTACAATAACGTTCGTACGATGTATTTTTACTTTGTAGCTCTCGAAAAAGCAAATAATGATTTGCGAAAGCTCGGGTAGCAAACAAGAGTGTACCTTCTTCAAGACTGAATCCCCGATAGAAACTAATTCTTTATATATATATATATATATATATATATATATATATATATTTATTTATTTATATATATATGTATATATATATATTAGTGAATTATATACAGTGTATTTCACTTCTCATGTAAACACCCTCTATCTTCCGTAAGTTTTGTCGTAGAATCATAAAATTTTCAGAATCGATTGACACATTGTTTACTGAACCAAAAGAAACATCCTTGTGATATACACTGCACACCAGCAGCGTTGGAACCACCCATTTTTGCCTGAAAACCAAACCAAACCAAAATAGACCCAAAATTTCTTCGGATTGGTGTTGAGGATCACCAAATTATTACTAATATACCTGTTTCCTGAAAAAATTCCAGTCCTAAAAAATCCGAATTTGTCTCAGAAGCACCCCCGTATCTTCCATAATTTTCGAGGTGAAATTTGCAGTATAGAGAAATACACGCCGGGTGCTATGAGAAGTAAGACAGATTCGGATTTTTCAGGACTGAAAATTTTTGAGGAAACAGGTGTATTAGTAACAATTTGGGTATTCTGAATACGAATCCGAAAAAATTTTGCTCCCCAGGCTAATATAATTTTCAGGAAAAATGGGTGGTTCCATTGCTGCTGGCGTACAGTGTATATTATATCAAGTGGGATGACCACTTTTCAGCATGCATTTTTTCATCATTTGAGTTCATTGCCGCCCGGAGTTTATTACCATCGTCCCCGGAGTTTGTCGTCATCCCCGGAGTATATTCCCTTGGATATTTAATAGGATGTCAGAGGAATATCAAATTCATTTTCCATTCAATAATTTCATAGAAAATCTACAAAACCTACATTTATTTAATCAATTTGGCAAGTAAAAAAGGTTAATATAGAATATAGTAATTACAAATGTATTCATCAATTTACCTTCCATCATGGGAGGTACATTTGATTTCCATTTGTCTATTTATAATCTTTCAAATACCTTTAAAACATACACTTCACGACATTCTGGGTAATTACTGGCGATGTGCGTGATTGCAGATATTAAGCACTCGCCAATAAATACTGGTGCCTCTTTTTTGTATCCACAGATCCCCGTAGTAATTCCCTGCAACTTCTATGTGATCGACTCCGGTTGAATCGGTTATGACATTTCACAGGTGACACCCTCAAAAATTTGGTAAACACCTCACTGAAATACTTGATGTTCGATAAAATTAAAATTGATCTAAACGCTAATACTACTCTATCAGTAAAGAGTCATGTACAGTGTATTCAAGAGTAATATTTTATCTACTTCTCTTAATGTAAATGATAAAGATACAAATATAAATCTGAGCTTTGGCGATGGACACTGAAATACATATGAAATCTTAAAGAATCTGAAAATCTATAAATTCTGTTTTGTGCAACAATATCCACGTAATTTTGCACAACCTTCAGTTGAATATCAATATCTCAATGAAACAGCCGTTTTATAAGATCAAATGTTTTCTTATTCATGACTAGCGATGCTTGTTTCCCACAGAAATTTTGGTTTAGTGTTGGTATAATTTATAAACAGAAGAATTGTAGTTTTACTAATACATGGCGATACTTCGGCTTCTTCAGTTTACACTCTAACGTGGTATTCTGCGTCATTTTAGATAGATATACAAGACAGAGTGTAATATACATCAAAGTTAAACATCTTCAATGTATATTAATGAACAACAAATCACTATAGGTAGATATCTTACGTTAACGATTGAAAAAAAAGGTAGAATATAAATTTTTATTAACAAAATATGAAAATAAATATATTTTGGAAAACAAGACGTCTTAACATGTTTTTTATTATATGTAGCTATTTATAGCTTGAGCATCCTCAGGAAAGAAAGGTTGTTAGAAAGCCTTCAAATCGTTTTCCAACATTTTCAACAACAAAAAATTGATTTTGATTTTTCCTGCAAAGTATTTAGCGCAAATATGAGTACCTGTCATATAACTCATTACACCGCTGAATTGCAGCGTCATCCCAACAGACATCCGTGTTGTAATTTGTGGCATGCAAAGCATCCAAAGATAGATCATCTAGCAGTTGTTCTAGTCTTTGGATAGATGTTTGTGAATCGGTAGCATGTGGGTAGTGCTCGGCAGCATAAAACATCCATATTCTATAGGTACTGTATAAAATAATTTTGAAATCTGAACAGGCATAATATATATATATATATGCCTGTTTATATATATATATAGAGAGAGAGAGAGAGAGAGAGAGTGAGAGCAGGGTTCACGATAAATATTATATATATCTTATTATAAACTTTTAAAACAACAAAATAATTCATTATTCTTTTACAGACTCAATATCATTGAAAAGACTCCGTAGCCCCCATGTCATTTATAGACTGAGTTATGAAAACAGATGTGTACAAAAAACAGAAACTATTATTGTGAATAAAAAGTAGGTATATATTATGTTTTTTTTTGCAGATACGGCGACAGCTGTGGAAATATAGTGCGTTTTGTATATTGTCATGAAATTTCCAGAAAAGCGTATCCCTTGTCGATATTAGAGTTCGTTCTGAGAACTAGATATTGTTGTAGGGGTTGTTAATTGGCCTATTAACGTGTTGGTTTGGGCGTTTTAAACAGGAAGATCTGTACATCGGCATTCTCTTTAAACGTAACCCTATATCGAAATATATCAAGGCCAGAATAAACAATTATATTCCACAGAGATACATAAAACTTTACAAGAAAGCAAACCAAACAGAATGAGTTTTGAAATTTCAGGGTATTTGTACAGACCATTACCCCCGGACCAAACACAAAACGATTTTTCAGAAAGTTTGAGGCGAAGCGGTGAAAAATGTTTTTATAGTAAATCAATCTGTTCGCATATCATTTTCGTCCATATATTTGCAGATTATAAATAATATATAATGATATGTGTGATTTGTCTTTACCAAGAGAATCGTAGAACATTCGTAGAAGACACCGGTTGCTGATTTTCATAGTACACACTACAAAAAATGTCTACATCTTGATACAACTGTTAATAACTCAGTATCATCATCAGCATTATCAAGCGGTATATTTTTAACAATGTAGTTTGCCCTTGTACCCCAATATATTTTCATATTTGTAACATCAGACGCCGTTCTATAAGGTACCAATCTGAGAACAGCAAGCCAAACGGATACGACGGTAGAATCTGAAACTAAAAACAATTCCAAATAGGTACGTCTAATATCAGAATAATTGCCTGAAAATTAAAATAATTATCATTATTATTATTATCAAAAACCACAAGGAACAGTATCGATAATAACAAAAGTGTCGGTTTCGTCTACGACGCGTCGTTTTTTATAATCCATTGAAAAAAATGGACACCTGCCCTTTGGTAACAATTTCCTAATTTTTTTTATCTCGCGTAATTTGATCATAATTCAACTGTACTTCCGCATTGGGACCGTCAATAACTTTTCCTCCCTGTAGGCCACCAGTTGACAATGTAATCATCGGCGCCTAATTCGTCACTCCATTCACCCAGCATAGAGCATATTTGTAGGGTATTAAACCCGTTGTCAATATACAAAATACTGTCTGTATTGTAATAGACGACATTTTCGCCGAGTTCATCAAGCATATCGTATAATCTTAAACGAGCATTGGATGTTGTAAATGCTACTACAAAAATATTCGTAGACGTTGTACGTTACCTGTATCTTGTTTTCGTTGACAAGTAGACAATTTGAAATATACAATTTATCATCCAGTAATATTTCGTACCATCTTTTGGGATCTACTATAAATTCGGTTTGAGACAAATTCTGTCTTTGGCCAAACTTGCCCCACAGAGAGGTAAGACAAATTCTTGCAACAGCCTGTTCGTTCGGATTTGGTGCCATTTTTTCCATATCCAAGTCTATACCCGTTTGTCCTTCAATGACCTGGACATAAAACGCGTTCGATGCGTAGGTGTGGTGGCTCGTCTCCAATTTTATTTTCATAAAATTTCTGACATGTTCTTTAAACAGATTAATTCTCGAAATGCCACGCTTCATCGATTCGTAGAATCCCTTTCGAGAGCTGTATCGAGTTCCAAAGTGGTCCAGCACAACTAGAGACACCTCTTCGAATTTGTATGTCTGTAATGAGTAATCCCATTTTCCATACATGTACGACACAAGGTAGTACAGGATGATAAAGACTTTTCGCGGAAGCACCACACATCTTACTATTCCAAAACATTCCGGATTGTGTTCGGTGGGCTTGAGAATCTTCAAGGGGTAACCGATGGGATACGGATCGGAATATTGTACAGTCGGATACAGAGAAACCACGCATCGATGTATCTGATTTTTTACCCGTTACCTTCAACTTGGCAGCGTTTGTACCTCCACAGAAAAAGGCTTCTCTAGGTTTGAGTGGTTCGACGACGAACGAAGTGTTTTGCCCATGCACACGTCCAAACTTCAACTAGTTGTAGCCAGCATCTTTCATTTGTTCACTTCTACGACACGTATTCTCATATAAATCATCCATAGTTTGCTGACTTACATTGTTGACTGTATCGAACAAAAAACATTCACGACCACCGTGCCAAAAACAAATATGGCATTGATACACAGTGTTTGTGTCCTGACATAACCATCGATTTTGCAACCGAGAATAGACTGGTTGAGTCATGCAATAGATTCTAGTCTGTAAGTATCTTTTTTACAGCCTCTAACACAGCTATAGTTTTTTTGGTAGATATCTAGATCGATAAATGACACCAGCAATCGTAAGATATTGAAAGGGATCAATGTTTGCATTTTCCAAAAAATATTTTCGAAACATCAAACAACCTCTTTGCAATATGTCAACATCCGATTCGCGATAGTTTTGAATTAATTGTTGAAAATCAAAAAAAATATCTTGGACTTGTTTTGCGTTTCAGAAATGTCTCTCTTTGTTGGTGTTTCGTATTGTTGAGAGCGTTACAACTTTCATTCGGTATCTGTCCACGGTAATTTTGGTTTTCAGGTATATGGAAAAATGAACGTCCGTAAAAAAGCAGTCATATTGTTCATGACGCCAAAATGATTTCAGTTTTTGTACAAGTAGGTATATTTTTGTTGATTTCTCAGGACCGCCATAAATGACTGACTTGAAATTTTCCGCACCAACAATTTCAATTTGAACGTTCGGAACTGTTCCGCCTGTTTTATATCATTCAAGGAAAAACCGTGTACATAAGGATTATGGTTTATGTCAAATATTTTCAATTCAAATTTTGAAGCAAAAAACTATTATATTGATTTAATATTTTGTTACTTTTGTATCGAATAATGATTGATTTGTATAATCCTGTCGTAATTTTTGTATTGAATTGTTTTCATTACCTGAAGATGAACCTTACATTTTGTCGAAATTTTACATTTTACGAGCTTCTATTCAATTCAATCATTTCGCGTTTTTATATCAAATAATTTCTGAATTGCATAATTCGTTAAGAATTTCATGTTTTTAGTAGAGTTTGTTTGTCGATTAATTTCACATATTCACAGAAAAATTTGAAATACTGACTTCAACGATTTGTATAAAGAATTATGCCTGTATGTTTTGAAATAAACTGATTCTGATACAACATTTTTCCATCTAGACAAAACACAAAATATTAATGATGGGAAGAGAGGGAAAGGGTTGATGACATCCCTTGGAAGCGTGGGGGATTATGCAATCTATGTGGGGTTGAACACCACGGAACGTTTGTGTGGTGTTTGGAGTAGTATGCTTTTAGCGAAATTTCGATATGATGCATATTATAATTTATGTTTGTTGTTTACAGATAAAAAAATAAATGAATTTTTAATGTCTTTTTTTGGTTTTCATTTATTTTACAAATATCAGTAATATTGAAAACTGAGATCATACTACTGAAAATTGTAAAAAACGAGGTTTTCAAACTAACCTTAAAATATCATCATCATCATCAGTTAATATGGCCGCGAATGGAACAGACACGAACGATGCGTCTGCCTCCAAAAGCTGTAAAAAGTGTGAAATAATTGCTCATAGTGGCCCAAAGTGCTCTTTATGTGGTACAGTATCTCACAACAGTTGTGTATCTTACCTAAAGAATGTGAAATTTCTGGACGACAACACGTTCATTTGTTGTGAGGTGGAATCTAAATGTGGCGATGACCTAGACATCACCTTCAGTGGTGCCAATGACGGAGATTACAGTGAGATATATTATTTAGAAGAAATAATCAGTCAAAAGGACCTGATCATCAAAAATCAAGTAGATGTAATTTGTTCTTTGAAGGAACAAATTAAATTAATGAATAAATTACAACAGGAGAGTTCAAGACATCCTGAAATGTCTAAAAATCATGAAATTAATAGAGATGTCACCACGCCATCTACATCGAACAGTGAAATCCATAATTTTTGGAATACACATAAAAGTTTTACCTCGAAATCCACCAACTTATCTCCTGATAAAGAAAAGTCAGTGACCGCTATCGATCCCACTAAACCAGCAGTGAAGCAAAAAACGAAGCAAAAACGAGCTATATTCAAAGAAAGGAGAAAAGATGAATCACCTGCTGTTAAAAACATCAATGAAAGTAAACAGCAAATTATTACCGGTGTTGCCGTTTCGAATGCCATTATTCATGCCTTCAGCCAGGTGAAGTGTGATGAACTGATAAATGCCTCGGAAGTCCCGTTTTCAGAGGTTATTTATAAGAAATAAAAGAGGAGACACAACAAACCTACAATACTAGACAAAAATGAAACCATCACGTCAAAATTAGCACCTAGTCAAGCTTTTCTCCATGTGTTTGAACTCCACCCAGAGTTTACAATTGAGGAGTTATCGAAAATTTTAGTGCCAGTTTTTCCTGAAGTAGTATTTGTGAAAAAATTTATTCAAAATACCCACATTATTACCCATCTTTCAAAATCACGATTGACGCATCAAACATGGAAGCAGCATGGATTCCTAATATTAGATGAGGTGTTTGATTCTTGGGTTTCCAAACATTTGAATTATTCGGTTTTCCGGAAACCTATTGATTGATGAAAAACCTATGGGGCATTTGTCTTGTTTGAATTTGTATTGGTTGACTAGGAGAATTACGATTCTGGTTTAAGAAATTTTGATTTGGAAAACGGTTTTGATTCGAGAAATTCTGAGGGAAATGTGAATTTCTTTGTTGGTTCATAAAATTATATTGTGATATATAATTTTGTGGTTTTTGAGCAGGCAATGGTATTTTGTAACTCAGTTGGGGGATTGAGTGGAATTGATTTCTTTTTCCATCGTTTACTAAGCTCAAGAAATTTTCTTCAATAACGAAATTTAAGGCTTCTTCCAAATTGTTGGGGTTTTTCAATCTAACTGCTGTCTGAATCATAGCAGGTAAATATTCCAAAAATGTTATCATTATAATTTTCCTGTTTCCAATTCATTATTGATAGATGCAAAAATTAAACTTCCTAAATGCTGACATCTAATCCAAAGATTATATGAATTTCATTTTATATTTGGTTTCGGAGAATGAAGTTCTTGTAAAAGACAAGTAAAACATCTTTGGTCTGAAAATGAAATTCTCAATAAGTCCTTTATCTGTGCCCATTTAGTAAGTTCATTTCTATTTGAAATTAAAGTCAAGGCTTTTCCTTTCAATTTGCTTATTATGCCTCTGAGAATTAATTTTTTTATGAATTCAGATTGTGCATTATATTGTAAGAAAGTCTCGCCACAAGCAGCACAAAAGTTGTTCAATTCACAAGGATCACCGAAAAAATTTGGTATAATATCCAAAAAGAGTTTTAGTTGTTGGTAATTCATTCCAACTTCCATATTTGAATCTGTGTTACTTATATTTAAATTTGAAAATTTTTGAAAAAGTCAGTCGAGATCGAATTTTTTTTTCACTTTTGGAAATTGAGTTATAATTTTGTTCTCCTAGAATAGCTCTTTATTGATGTAATTCACGATTTATGTGTGAAATATCCCTAAATGCGTTAAACATAAAAATTAAAATCAATATTTACAAGAGAAAATCTTTCTTAGTGTAGGGAAGGAAAATGGTTATAGGAATGAGAGTGACTCACGTTGTCTTGTTTTTTCTTAATTCTAAACCAATCTTGGGGATGCTGTCCTTCGCATGGTTGTCAGTGGTCCTCTGATTTGTTCCTGTTGCTGGATATTCAGATTCTCACCCTGTTTCTTCTTTTTTCTTAATCTTAAAACAATCTTGGGATGTACTGTCCTTCGAATGGTTGTCAGTGGTCCTCTGATTCGTTCCTGTTGCTGGATATTCAGATTTTCACCCTGTTTCTGGTAGTGGTTTTTGAATTTGGGTTTTCCAAAATCCGTCGCCGACTGCGCCTGTTACGTTGTGCCTCAGCAGTTGTGTGGTTCGTAAGGCACCTTGTAGCTTTTTTAAACCAATTTTGTATTGAATAACTCTACTTAGGAGTTCACCTTCCACACAATTGAAGATATACTTTACTCAATGCTTTAAAAAACGAAAATGCAGGATACAAGTGACAAAAATGGAATGGTCAAAATACATATCCCAGATAATTTATAACAATATACAAATAATAAAAGGTATTGTAATTCTTCCGTTGATCTTCGGTTTGAAAGATAATTTACGGTGGAAGCTTAATCAGCGGAGATAAACTTCGGTAGAAGCTTGGTCTGCCATTTGTCTAGTCGCCATGAGGTCTGGGTGGCAGGGTCTGTCTCAGGATCGTAACTGACATACGTAATGAATCGTGAAGATGCCTATCATATGCAAAGTAAGATCTGTACAACATGGCAACGTTGCGTGGTCCTAACTCTATACACTTCATACTACTTATGAATAGTTTATAGGGACCCCAATTTGGTAGAAGCAATTGAAAACTTAAACGGACCTCACTTTGATCATGGAAATACAGTTCTCACTTTGTTCCAATATATGCTTGAAAATTAAATTTTTGATGTATATTTGTAATCCTAACTTTGCCACATACGGACTTCTTATCTCCAGGGGTGTTTCAACTACAATAATCTCTCGTACATACTCCCAAATAACTCATATGTCAAATTCCATTTTTCAAAGTTTAGATATTTGCGATATTTTAGTAATATATATTGATGGTTTTTTACTCAGAGCACTCGATTGTGGTATATGTATGAAATCAAATAGAAGTCAAGGTAACATTTGATATAAAAAAAATATATATTTTTCAGGGAAGTGCTTCAACCTATGAGGATGGAGTTTCAGATGTGCCATTTACGTCACACAAACTATGAGATGAATTATATGCCCAGGAGCTTTGTTCAGGATGTATATTTATGTTATAAATTAAAAATGAAAACAGTTTGATTTTTTAGGCATGTGAATGAATAAATATTACCGAGATGGTTTTATCCCTATTGAATGAAGTTTAAAAAAAACCGGATTATTCGTTTCTCTTTCCAGGGTCATTTGTGAATTAAATAATAAAACTTCATATATTTTAATTTTTATTCTATATAAATAATTTACCTCATATTAAATTGCTCATCACATACACTCTCAGGAAAATTACTTCAGTGGTATCCAAGGGAAAGACCTCTTCCAATACCTAAAATGAAAATAGTATTACTCAACAAAATGATTCCAGAAGCACACTAGTGAATGGGATTCATTCAATACAGGTAAGAATATTTAACGGTGATGAAAATTCTTATTAGCTATAGGAATTGGGTATCCTTTATAAAAATGCATCTCGAATATCTGCGATCTTCAAAAATTGAAAAATTGATTACAAGAATGAGTGCATATGCTTTTATATTTGGTAACATAACATACCAAATATTCGCTGAATTTCCTAAACGAGTTTAAATACACTCTGCGAGAGGCAAAAAAAATATATATTTTATACATTATAGCATTAGATTTCAATTGAAGCTTGATTTTTTGTTTTTCCGAAAATCTAGTATAGTAATTAATTCTTTTCAGTCTTATGATCAATTTCACCAAAATATGCAATGTCAACTATATTTTGAGCTGAATCCGACTATAATTGACAGAAATCAAACGTTATTTTGAATATTCGTGACATAAAAGTGATACTACTCTTTTCACAGAAACCATCTAGGTATGCATGCCAAATTCATTCGGATGCGAGGCAATATGTAAAAATTGCAAGATTTTTACACATACAAACAAAAATCTTTCAAATGAAACTGATAAATAACGGTGAAGAATATGTTCTTTTACCTTCTAAGAAAGTTAACATCTTTCCCCATATCAATTGTTGAAAGTGTTACTTTGCTATACACTCTTTGCCTCCTCTTTATCCCGCAAAACGATTACAGATATACAAAAAAAATAGGTTTTATAAAACGATGCCCTGATTGCATCCTGTCAAGTCTCATTAAATAAAACGGAAAGTTACTATTCTCACATTGAGTGCTGATAAAGACCTAGTAGGTCGAAAGCCCTTTCTACGTTTATATTAAACATTCCACGAATTACAAAAAAAAAGGATTCATACCGTATTGTTGGAAAATTCATTCCGATTGATCCGGAATATGCAAGTCGCCAAGTAGGAAATCTCTTTAAAATCATAAAAAAAACAAAAATGGGCTCACTCTGAATTTTATCATTACATACGACTACATAAAATTCAACTGATAAAAATTTTCATTTAAGAAATCCTATACATATTTTCTCATCTAACACATATATTTTGATCCAACATCGTCTAACGTTGAGCTGTTTAGCGATCTCAATATTTTGTCTTCAGAATGGGTCGGTTTTAGTTTCAATATATTACTCTAGGGTCTTTCTTGGAATCAATCAATCCAGTAAAGAATGAACTGAAACTGCCCGAAAATTAATTTACTTCATCACTTAAATTTTTTTCATTATAGGATTTGAAATTATTGAATAATTACCTATATTTCAATTATTGGGGAAAAAGAGTTCATTATACTCACAATATTTTACATGTGGCAGCTATGAATAGAAAAAATCGGTAATGTTGACGACTCTAATCACGAAATATTCCGCAGATTATAAAATTTTGCATTGAAATAAAAAATGACAAAAGAAACTGAAAATCATCGATAATGAACAATTTGATTCAAAAATGGGGCTATAATCTAGTGAGAGAGTAATTTCATGTTTTTATTAATGAAAATGCTGTAATTTTAACTCCAAGAGATGAAATAATTCAAGCTGTAACAGTTGAATTGTTGAATTGATTCCAGGAAAATGGAAGAGCAGCAGAAAATATACATGGTTGAACCATTGAGCATGATTATACGATATATACGGAAAAATTATACCAAGTAAAATATTAACAATTATCTTTTCATTATTTGGTAACAATCTATGATATTATTCAAATGGATACCGAGATGTGTTGCTCCTATTTTATTCGTCAATAATTACTAATTTATTTCAATTGAAAATGTCGCTCTTACCTAACCCAAGTCCATCAGAAGCTACACCATAATGAACGGGTGCGGCCAGAATTGGAGAAGTAACCGCGATAGGAGCAGCTACTTTTGTAACTACTGGAGTAGGATGTAGGGCTAGTAAATTATTATTTTGGTAGGAACTAGCTCCATGGGCAACTGCTACGGCTGGAGTGGCTACAGCTACAAGTCCATGTCCTAGGCCTCCCAGACCATGTCCAAGGTTTCCACCATATCCAAGTCCATCGATAGCTCCAGCGCTAGCAGCAGACACAAGCATGCCAATGAATACCTGGGAATTATTTTTGAGAACAAGTTAACACTCAGGAGGTTGCGGGTGAAATAGTCTATTGGAAGTGATCAGTTGGAAAAAGAATACAATAAAACTCCACAGGAATGAAAATTCCTAACTGAAATCTGAACAAAGTTGAATGAAATAACTATGTGTTCATAAAACTTTTCGTATGTATATATAAATATATATTTATATATATAGATATATTTTCTTCAATTTCTCGGAATAAAGGTCTGATTCAGTCAATTCATATAATTTCTCTTAACTACGTTTCGACATGGTTTCCATGTCGAAACGTAGTTAAGATAAACTATATGAATTGACTGAATCAGACCTTCATTCCGAGAAATTGAAGAAAATAAATATGTGGTCAAGAAACTAAAGAAAAAATAATATATATATATATATATATATATATATATATATATATATATATATATATATATTATATATATATATATTATATATATTCTATATATATATATATATATATATATATATATATTTCTTAATTTCTTGCCAATATTTTATATTTTTATTTACTCGGAATAAGGGCCTTAGTCAGTCTATATATTTTTTATTTCATTCGACGTTTTGACATTGTTTATGTCATCTTCAGGTTACTTTAAAATAATGTAAAACATGTAAAAGTTGAAAATATAATACGTTACATAACATCAAATACGTTTAAAAATTAAAAGAGACATTAAAAACTTACAATATAATTCAACTATTATTCTTTCATTTCATTTCATGTTTCATGATTGAATGAATGTTGTTGAATGTCTGAGATTGCTGGTATCGTGTTTGTTTTATCTGTTTTAAATAAAATACATTGGAGTATTCGACATTCAGTTATAGTACGAGGGCTCTATAGCTATAATTCATGCAAGACTTTTCCGTGTAGAGATGTGAAGATCAGTTTACTATTTTATTTTATAAATTTATTGTTGTGGAGTGAGTGTATGAAATAAGTTATTGTAGATTTGATTGAGATTTTTTATGTCGTTTCTATTGTTAATACTGTTTGTATCTTTTTTTATATGAATCATTTCGAGGAAATTTCTAACTTTTGGATTTTTTTCTTTCGTCAAAATTTCAACCTTGTCAAAATCGAATTCATGTTGGTTTTCCTTTGTGCGTTTAGACAATGCTGTGATGTCCATTTTTGAGTATTTGTGGGCTTGAATTCATTTCTGTAGGTATTGTTTGGATTGGCCTATATACGTACTTTCGCAATCTTTACATGGTATTTTATATACAACAAACCCACACCGTATATAAAATACCATGTAAAGATTGCGAAAGTACATATATAGGTCAATCCAAACAGTATTAACAATGGAAACGACATAAAAAATCCCAATCAAATCTACAATAACGTATTTTAAACACCCACTCCAAAACAATAAATTTATTAAAAAAAAATAGTAAACTGATCTATACATCTCTACACGGAAAAGTATTGCATGAATTATAGCTATAGACCCTCGTACTATAACTGAATATGTCGAACACTCCAATGTATTTTATTTAAAAAAAAACGATAACAATAAAACAAACCCCATACCAGCAATCTCAGACATTCAACAATGTTCATTCAATCATGAAACATGAAATGAAATGAAAGAATAATAGTTGAATTATATTGTAAGTTTTTAATGTCTCTTTTAATTCTCAAACGTATTTGATTATTAAACGTATTTGTTATGTAACGTATTATGTTTTTAACTTTTACATGTTTTACATTATTTTAAAGTTTCTGAAATGACATAAACAATGTCGAAACGTCGAATGAAACAAAAAATATATAGACTGACTGAGGCCCTTATTCCGAAAAATAAAGAATATATATATATATATATATATTTATATATATATATATATATATATATATATATTATATATCATATATATATATATATATATATATATATATATATATATATATATATATATATATATGTATACCAATATATAAGCTTTTTAGATCTTCAAGAAAAAATAAAACTCATCAATCAAAACATTTGAATTTCATGAAAAGAAATAATACAAAATGAAAATGGCTCACCAGTTTAAACATGTTGATGTTGATTACTTCTATACTGTTGTTAGAATGAAAACCATCCATTTCTCAGACCACTTTATATCGAGCTGATTCCATACGAATTATTTGAAAGGTCTTAACTGGAGCAGTATTCCATCACAATCGTCGCCTCAAGCGATTAAATGCATTTCAAAATGAACTCCTTGACACTGCATTGCCAAGAAAAATCATTACACCTTCGAGTAACTGATATATGTTTTTCCATTCAATGACTCGACTCGTGTTGTCCACTTGACCCATAATACATTTTTCTCAATTCATAGCGGTATGTTATTTCGTGGGTTTCTTATTAATGCGTATGTCTATACAAGAATATTGCAACAGAACATTGTTTCGATTTGTGTAATGATATATCATTATCCGTAAAAGTGTTTAAACGACTTCCTGGATCACTGAAAACTATCTATAAATGATATTTTCGAATAATTTAGTTCTGATCCAGCAAATGTGATAATTATTTTCTCGTTCAGAATGTGTGACGTTTTATATATGGATCCCTGCTGTTCTAGCCAATGACCTAATAGTTCTATAATCTAAGGTTCTAACGATTTGATTGCATTGTGACCATTCAAACTATGTTAAGACTGAAAGCATACTTTCCGATTGCATTCACAGAGGGAGTCAGCATTTTGTGTTTTGGTCCCTTTGAATCCATTCGAATACCATAATGTTCGTTGGGAAAATGTATAGTTTATGAATTGTCTCACAACTTCCTTCAATTTCAAATTGAAACTATGACAGAAAACAAAATACTACATCATGAAAAAATGAAGAGTTTGAATTACTTATACAAATCATTCCAATATTATGAAGGTAGTTTCAACCCTTTAAATTTCAAATTTTGGAAAATCTTTTCTTATTACACACCTCCTCCTCCTCCTACCGATACTCTTCGATATATAACCTGTCGTAAAGTAGGCGTAGTTTTTAACGCCTTGAGTGCAAAATTCAGAAATGATAAGATTTAACTCTTAGGAAGAAATAATCAATTAAACTGACGTGTCCTGCCGTTTCGAAAAAAATTACATTTCAAGGTTATTGAAATATTTAGCGGTAGTTTCAAACCCTCGTGATTCATATTTTGTTGCGGCTCTTCTTGGTACACCCTACCCTGCAATGTCACCCTCATGCAAAATTGAATTAACCTTATAGCGGTATTCTTTGTGATGTAAGTGTTTTATGGTGTTTTTACCACCAGTGATGCAAAATTCGGACATGAAAAAAAATTCAAACAATATATATATATATATATATATATATATATATATATATTATATATATATATATATTATATATATATATATATATATATATATATATATATATATATATATATATATATATATATATATGAACATGGGGAATAACGGGGATCTTCAGTCAGCACAAGTGTTGAACTCTTTAATACGATGGACCGAGCTTTCGTTTCAATTTTGAAAGCTCGGTCCATCGTATTAAAGAGTTTTTCATAGTTCAACACTTGTGCTGACTGAAGATCCCCGTTATTCCCCACTGTTCATACCAATTTTCAGTCGTTATTTCTAAATTTATATATATATATATATATATATATATATATATATATATATATATACATATATACATACATAGGGTTAATACATTTTGATGTGAAAAGTTACAGAGATACAGGGTGTCAAAAGTACAAAAAAAAAACATTATTCCTGTAAACTATCATAGGAAAAAAATAAACTTGGTATCCTATTCTAGGTTAACAAATGTGATAATTTGAAATTTTAATTCGGTAAAGCAGTGGCGTAATTACGGTCGTATGTGGCCATATTATCCTCCATATATTTATTAGGTAAGTGAGTGGACAAATTAGTGTTTGATATCAGTTAGGCTCATCGATGCTCAATCCAAAAGTCGACATTCCATCCAGAGATTTATGAGATATTTAAACTGAAGATGTGTCCTGAGGAAGTATTGAGTAGAGACATCATGTCCTCTGTGCTATAATCGCAAAATGTTAATTTTTTACAGCATATAAAAATATTTTCAACCCCCTAAATATTTTTGGATGTTGCCAGAATTGAAAACATAGTACAGGCGAGTCATAATAAGACCGACAAACTCTTTATTTTCATTTCGCATATTATTTCGAAGTGAACAATTCCGTCAAATGTCCGAAAATGCACACGCGTATATGAAACGAATTGAAACTATAAGATTTTTCATTCTCAATTCTCATGAATCAGTGGCGTAGATACCTGAAATCTCAGGTCTATTGTACCTCTGTAGAATTTGTGGAAGATTTAACTGCAAGGATTTTAGCAGCATGTGTGTTGATCCAGGATGCACCAGTGATCTGACAGTCGATAATACGATGTCAATTATGTATTTAACAGAATGGTGGCCCATTTGAACATTTGCTTTGAATGTTATTTCAGTTAATATGTAGGTACTGTACGCAATAAACCAGTCACCCGTTATTACTATGAAAGTAGATATGCATATCAACACAATAATTTTGTTTTTACAAGCTTTTATTTTCTGTCACCTGTCCCGATGTGTGTAATAAAATCTTACAAGTTAAATTTGACCCACTTCTAGTTGTCCGATTAACGTTAAATTTGGCAGGTGTTCATAGTTCCCGTGACAATGCGTTATGGAATCTTTGTTATAGAAAAAAAAACATAATGGCGGCTCTAAGATGTCGGACGAGATTTGTGTTTATGGTCCGATTCGATTCCAAATTGGTATATGGGTTTTTTCGGGGTCGCATATTATGAATTTTCAAAATTTATAAAATCATAATGGCCTAGATGGCCGACGATCTCTTTGATTATGGTCCGATTCTATTCAAAATTGCTTTAGATATGTGACGTATATTATAAACCTCCAATTAATATCCAGAAAATATTTACTATCTATGGAAGTTTATAATATCCTTGAAAAGTATATTATAAGTGTCCTTGAAAAATATCTCAAGGACATCCCATGAAAATATTCGATGTATATCCTCAAAGGATATCTAATAAGTATTTGGTTAATTTGATAAACTTGGGCTCCATCTCCAATATTAATGATGTTTGGGGAAAATACGAATTGTGGCTTGTTATATACAAATCCGTGAAACATACTTTTGGATTGATGCCTCTCCACGAGTCGACGAGGGTAATAACATTTCACACATTTTCATCTTCTTATGTCCCCTTCTAATATATTTTTATAAATATGGAAATATTTTCGTTAAAACAACGATTTTTTAGAAGTTCAAAATATTCCGAAGGTTTCAAATGATGGTTATAATATTTTGTGTGAAAATATGAACAAAAATTACTCCTTATGAGGTTGAAAGGCCCATATGATAATTATGGGTGAGACCAACGTCGATTACAGATTCGTGTTCAGCAAGCAAATATACATATGCTCTTCAAAAGTCATTAGGATCGGAACAAACACAGCAAATATACCATATTATATCTAGTGGTATACAAATGTTCCACATGTAATTATATTACAAAAAAAATTTTTACATGAGTGGTACTAGTACCATTTGAATTTTGTTACGGTATTTCCGGATTTTCTTTTGAAATAAAAATATATCAGGGATATGTATGTGTAAGAAAGGACTGAAACGGAGACGGAGAGACGGAGAGACGGAGAGACGGAGAGACGGAGAGACGGAGAGACGGGGAGACGAGACGGGACAGGAGGAGACGGAGACGGAGACGGAGAGACGAAGACGGGGACGGAGAACGGGGGAGAACGGAGAAGAGACAGAGACGGAGACGAGGACGGAGAGACGGAGAGACGGAGAGACGGAGAGACGGAGACGGAGAGACGGAGAGACGGAGAACGGAAGACGGAGAGACGAGGACGGAGACGGAGACGGAGAGACGGAGAGACGAGAGACGGAGACGGAGAGACGGAGAGACGGAGACGGAGAGACGGAGAGACGGAGAGACGAGAGACGGAGAACGGAGAGACGGAGAGACGGAGAGACGGAGAGAGGAGACGGAGAGACGGAAGACGGAGAGACGGAGACGGAGAGACGGAGAGACGGAGACGGAGAGACGGAGAGACGGAGAGACGGAGAGACGGAGAGACGGAGAGACGGAGAGACGGAGAGACGGAGAGACGGAGAGACGGAGAGACGGAGAGACGGAGAGACGGAGAGACGGAGAGACGGAGAGACGGAGAGACGGAGAGACGGAGAGACGGAGGACGGAGAGACGGAGAGACGGAGAGACGGAGAGACGGAGAGACGGAGACAAGACGGAGAGACGGAGAGACGGAGAGACGGAGAGACGGAGAGACGGAGAGACGGAGAGACGGAGAGACGGAGAGACGGAGAGACGGAGAGACGGAGAGACGGAGAGACGGAGAGACGGAGAGACGGAGAGACGGAGAGACGGAGAGACGGAGAGACGGAGAGACGGAGAGACGGAGAGAGACGGAGAGACGGAGAGACGGAGAGACGGAGAGACGGAGAGACGGAGAGACGGAGAGAGACGGAGAGACGGAGAGACGGAGAGACGGAGAGACGGAGAGACGGAGAGACGGAGAGACGGAGAGACGGAGAGACGGAGAGACGGAGAGACGGAGAGACGGAGAGACGGAGAGACGGAGAGACGGAGAGACGGAGAGACGGAGAAAAATATCAGACAATTGAAATAAAATACCTCTATAAATTCCCGGGACAATTTTATAGGTAGAAAATTCTCACTATAATGATGTTTTGATTGGCCAAATCGCACATGAATGATTTGAATTGAGAGTTTCTATCGGTTTCTGAATTCAAAAAATAATCAGTAATCAGGTCCGTTACGATAAAAAACGACTGTATTGGGCGAAAAAACTACCAAATATTGAATGAATTGTTTTCTCAAGAATTCAAAATAGGCCTTCACCTAAAATGGATGTAAACTTCTGTATCTGCATATCCAGCTTAGAGGTCCATGGCAAATAATACTGTTACGAAAACGAATACATTACGTCATTGCCTGCTATCGCGCGCTACCGACGTCATCATGTAAACATCGAAACAAAGAAACATCAAGAGGCTTTCAATAATCTAAAAACAGATGCCAGGTCCTGGGTGCTACTAACCGCTCCTATATAGAGAGCGAGCGCGATGACGGGAACAGTTTATTGAAAGACATTATCCAGATTATAAATCATCCAGATACAGGGTCGTACGTAGTATTTCAGAAATGAGTTGTGGGTGATTTATTCCATTTTCAGAGTGAAATATGGTGTTGTTTTTGTGATAATAATTGGAGTATTTCAATAGCCACGAACCCCAGATTCGTAACACTTGGTGTCAAAAGTGAGGATATTAGTGACTCTTTGAGAAATATAACGATATAAAGGCCACAATAGAACAGCAGTTTGCCAAGGAAAAGGACCAGAGACAGGAAGAAAACGATTTGAGGAGGAACGTCGACTGAAATAAAAGCAATAGAAGGAGGTACGACGAAAAAGAGAAAACAATAGGAGGGGGAACATCAACAGAAGGAAGAGAAACGACAAAAAGAACAACGAGAGCATCAGAAAGCATTTTCGAGAATTATTCCAGAAAACTGAAAGGCAAATCGCAGGACTGAAGGAAGAAGTTGATGCAGTACGAAGCCAAAAAAAAGGAGTCAGGGCAGTCGGAGAAGAAGCAAAGACAGAAGGTAGTGCGAGGGGTGGATAAAGAAACAATACAGCACTTGGAAGAACTGGAAGAGAAAGTTGCTTCACTGAAGATTCAAGACCATCGTGACAGGGTTATCACATCAAACAATTCCGTAAAACCACCGTAGACGGGCAGTCGCCATGACGCCATGACGATGAAGAAAATGCTACTGCACAAATGATGGCTTTGAGGGTAGCTGCTTCAGCAATGTTACAAATATTCCCGGAAAACCAGCATCGCAAGTATGGAGATCTTATTGCTTGTTCAGAATTGAGATACGGCAACCAACATCGAGAACGCCTGTATCGGGCACAGTTGCCATGTATATTCACTGGGAGAAGTATAAATTCATATGTGGTTGCAGCCATTCTGGAAAATCATTGAGATACATGTTACTCGCTTTTTCCATATTTCGAGAACAATCGTATATATTTCTATAGTGTCTCCATATTACTTCTTTCTAGAACATATCTATTATATTGATTGGGTTATATGAACAACCTTGATTGGACTCATGGAAATGCTTTTCCCACAGTTCTACGGGAAAATAGAATTTATCTCCGTATTAGGGCAACCAGAAAATAATTCACTTCATTGGTCAACTTAAAAATAATTGAAGCATTGTTCAAAGTTTCAATAACATTATTTTTATAATAATCGTCGTGATTTAGTATCAGATTTTCAACTATGCTTCGGGTATCCATACAGAATATCCATGAAATCGTTAATATTTAATTTTTCATTGTACCTATCGTTTATAAACAATGGTTTCATGTGATATTTTTAGAAAAAATGAATATATTCACATATTTGCACCTAAACATAATTGAATCATTATCATTGTATCCAGCATGGAAATTAAACATTAATAATTGTTTCAATTGATTTTTCATGTATTTTGATTATAATAATAAAGTTAATGATGAACCCAGAAGAGGAAACGTTCAATATGGAAACTGAGAGCACCATCTTGTAGGTCTTCCGAATTGGCAATTACAGAGTGCTTTCTTTTTTTTAAATATCCACGAAGAGGAAAGAACAAATCTAAAAACATTTTTTTCAAATATTTTGAAACAAACAAACGGTGAATTTTCGTCCACCATTCAACAAAGAATTCTGCAACTTTGCCTCAACTCAACCTTCTCTTCATCTCTGAAATCCCTATTGGCAAACTATATTATTGTTCGTGTAAACTATAATGAACTCGTTTGACCAAAACTGTATGATTCCACAATTCACAATGTTCTATGATTTGATATAAACGTGAAGCAATTCAAAATAATATAGATATAAAGAAATCGTTGAAAAATGTCATCCATTAACATGCAAAAAAAAATTTTTTCAATCCATACGCCATCCTCTATCAGGCACAAGCTGCTTCCAAGAAAACCTCAGTTATAACACTGTTCATTCAGTACTGCAATTTAATTTCCACCATTTTCACATTGGTAACTCAAACTCAAATGCATCCTCGAATAATATCATTTCGTGGCTGCACAGCAACCAGTTACGTTGTGCCTCAGCAGTTGTGTGGTTCGTAAGGCACCTTGTAGCTTTTTGAAACCAATTTTATATTGAATAACTCTTCTTCGAAGTTCACCTCTCCCACAATTAAAGATATACTTTACTCAATGCTTTTATGAATAACGAAAATGCAGGTTACAAGTGACAAAAATGGAATGGTCAAAATACATATCTCAGATTATTTATAACAATATACGAATTATAAATGGTATTGTAATTCTTTCGTTGATCTTCGGTTTGAAAGATAATTTACAGTGGAAGCTTGATCAGCGGAGATAAACTTCGGTAGAAGCTTGGTCTGCAATTTGTCTAGTCGCCATGAGGTCTGGGTGGCAGGACTGGACTCAGAAACGTAACTCCTCCCTTCTCAAGAAGAAGACTGGGGTAGGTCTGGTTGGCCAGACTTCATGTCCCCCATATGCGTTGGTTGTTGGCATCGCTTTGAACGGTAATACTGCCATAGAGTATATGGGTAGCAATTTTTGTAGTAAAATAAAACTCCAAATAAAATAATGATGCATAAAATAATGCAAATGAGGATAATAATCCATACCGGTAAAGAGCTAACTTGTGGCTCATTAGGAAGCTGGAACTGATGGTGAGATTGTATTATTGAAGTGAGATGTTTGATTTCATCTAAGTTCATTTTTGAAATAGGAATTGGGGTTGATCTCAAAAGTAATTGAGAAAAATTCAAAGGGGTCAATTGGATAATTTTTGTTGGTGATAATTCGACAGGTCCATGTTGGAATTTTTTGCCATTGACGATAAAATGACAATTTTCAGGTATAGAAACAATATAACTTCCAGGCTGGGTGGTTTTCCATGGTGGAGCTCTCAGTGATGATGATGTTGGTTGCAGTAGAAAATAGGATTTTTTCTGGTGTCGATTGGTTTGCCAATATTTTTTCGAAGTGCACATGGAACAATTAGCAGGTTCATTCTTGATAATTATGTTCAAAACGCAATTTTCTTCTTTTTGTAGGTTATTCTTGCAGTAGAAGGTGTTCTCGATCTCTTCACATGGTTCTTCTTCATACTAGTAAAGCTCTTCACTCTCAATTGAGGATCAGGTAAGGTTTTGAGGGTAATATATTTTTGTTTTGACTAGATATAGGGTGAATAAAGTAGGTTTTAAAAAAAATAGGTTTCAATATTGGAAAATGCATAGGAAAAATAATTTTTTCTCTAGTAAATACTGTTTGTATTCCTAAGAAATTATAATAACTATCTTGATTTTTAAACCTAACCAACTGATTTTGAGGATAAGAATATTCATTTTGTTAATAATTGTATATTCATTTGTCAGAGAGATAAAAGTAGGGTGAACCTTATTAATATTCGCAAAAGTAATGGCATTAATAAGTTGGTCTAGTTGACTTCGAAAAGTTATTGGAGAATCTATTATCAGATGTAAAGCATTGATTTCATTAACTTGATTTTGAAATGTTTTGATCAGTTGAAAACTTGTTAATACATTGAATTTAATTTGGTAAAGGGTTTCATTTGTTTTTGACATCATTTCTTTTGCGAAAGAAAGTTGTTCATTCAGTTCGTCTCGAATTGGTTGATCATTTTTGTTCAAATATTGGTGCATTGAATTTATTCTTTCACCATCTTCATGGTCTAAAGTACCAAAAACCCATTTGTATATTTTTCCACCTAAGTTTATGTCCTCTTTTTTGGATGACATGTGGTTGTATAATTTGTAATAAATTGTCAACTTGTGACAACAATGTTTGTGCCTGTTGCATGAGTAAATTTGATTGAGTGCTCAGTGCATTTCCCTTACTGAGAAACTCAATTTGAAATTGTAATTTATTTCTAGTATCAACTAATTCAGTTATATTCATATAACTTATGAAAGTGTGTTTACTAGTGATTATTCTAGTCAAGTTCATTTCTATAGGAACTATAGAATTCGTTAATGGGCCCATTTATTGGAATCATTAATAATAGAAAGGATGGAAGTAAGTGAAATGATTTCATCTAAAATAGATACCAAAAAAATGTTTTTTTTTTACGTTTTTTCCTATTATGTTTGGAATACTTTGAAGTTTCAGTCCTAATTTTATTATGTGTTTGGGCTACCGGTTGAATGTTAGTTTGTTCCTTGTGGTAAACTCTATCATTTGTTGTTAAAAAGGGGGGTTCGTGTCGGTTCTTATTGATTTTATCAACTTCTCTAGTTTTTTATATTCATTTCTTCATTGATTTGTTCAAATTATGTATTCATTGTTTCTTTGTGATTTTGAACATACTTTGATATTATGTCTTTTTCAGATATGTCAAATGGATCTTTTGGAGAGAGATGTCCAGAAATTATTTCAAATGGTGTGTATCCAGTTGAAGAATGAATACAATTATTATAATGTAATATTGAGTATTTCATTAAATTTTGTAAAGATTGAGATGGATTTTGTCTTGTCTGAGTTCTAACGTGTTCAATTATGGTTGAGTGAAACCTTTCAATATAACTATTCGAATTTGGATTTTTGGGTGTGGTAAAATGAATATTTATTTTATGTAATTTACAAAAATATTTAAAATTCTGATTATCAAATTCAGATCCTCCATCACATACTATTTTGTGTGGTATTCCATAGTGTGAAATAAAAGTTAAAAGTCCATCAAGTATATTGTTTCCGTTAATTCCTGGTGACCAGTTTTGTAAATATGATAATAATTAATTTTGTCAATTTGTTCATTTTCTTTTTCAATATCTTTAAGTATATTTGAACATATAAGTATTTTTGAATTTATTCTCATCATTCCATCTTGAGTTATTTAAAAAAATAGTTTTCATGTTGTTAATTCGGAAAATGTGAATAATAGGTAGGTATGTAGTTTGTACAAAAGACAAAGTTGAGCTCTACTCTTTCAAAATTAGATATCCTAGACATTTGAAAAAAAAGTCGCATTTTTTTCATAAAAAAAATCAACAAGTGAGCTTCAGAGTTTTTATCTCAATTTTATATATGCTTAGTATATATGTATTTATAATTCGGATTGATTTCATAAAAATTTAACAAGTGTTTTTTTTATCTCCCATTTGAAAATATGGTAAGCCTTAGAAATATATTTTTTATTTTATATATGCTTGGTTATATATGCATTTTTTTTCATTTCTCATTTAAAAATATTAGTGAGCTTCAGAGTTTTTATTTTTATTTTATATATGCTTGGTTATATATGTATTTATAATTCGGATTGATTTCATGAAAATTTAACAAGTGTTTTTTTCTATCTCCCATTCGAAAATATTGTAAGCCTTAGAAATATATTTTTTATTTTATATATGCTTGGCTATATATGCTCGGTTATATATGCATTTATTATTCAGGAGGTCTCCCTTGGAATGTGACCTAAGATTTTCCTTTCAGGAAGTCTACCTGATTTATGATGTAAAGTTTTATTTTCAGGTGGTCTACCGCATTCGTGCAAGAACATAATTATGGGTTTACAAAAATTCTGCGTTATGAATTCTTTTCTAAAGACTGGCTATGAGAAATAATTTTCAATTTCATAATTCTTATACTCATTATTGATTTGAATATTCTTGAAATTTCTGATTGGTTCTAATGGTTTGACAATTTTAGAAATATTATTGTTGGAATATCAATAATTTTTGGAAAGTTCGTATTTTTCAAAATATGATTTTTGTCGGATTTCATTTCAAAAAAATCACATTTTTCATATGTAGAAGAATTTGGAATTTTTATTTCTTGGTTGGCAATTTGTGAATCTAATTTCAATTCAGAACTTACTTCTGTTTTTCGTTTAACTAATATGTTTTCAATAAATTCGGGCATTTTTGGATTTTCCTTCGTGACAATTTGATATACTTGAAGTGGTTCTGCCAAATTCATAGGAATGTCCTGAGAATTAAAATTATGATTTTGTACTATCGCTTGATCGTTTTCTACTGTAGTTATATCTTCCAATAGAAAACAGTTTCGATTCAATGGGTCTGTCTGTTCGTATGAATTTTCAAAATAATTTTTATTTTGATACAGAGGTTCTTTATTGGATATTTTTTTAGAAGCAAAAATTGGTCTAGATTGGGGTTGGAAAAACTGTCTTTGCTGTGGGTACAAAGGAGTATTTACATTTTCAGTTACTGTAGACATTGGTATTGGTTTAATTTGAGGTGTTTGATTCTCGAGTTTCCAAACATTTGAATTATTCGGTTTTCCAAAAACCTGTTGATTGGTGAATAACCTTTGGGGCATTTATCTCGTTCGAATTTGTATTGGTTGACTAGGAAAATTACGATTCTGGTTTGAGAAATTTTGATTTGGAAAACGGTTTTGATTCGAGAAATTCGATTAGAAAAATTTATATTTTGGTTAAAACTTGGTTTAGGGAAATTTGAATTTGTTTGTTGGTTCATACAATTATATTGTGCTATATAATTTTATGGTTTTTGAGCAGGCGAATGGTATTTTGTAACTCGGTTGGGGGATTGAGTGAAATTGTTTTTTTTCCATCGTTTCTAATTAGAAATTTCACTTCTTCAATAACAAAATTCCTTCCAAATTGTTGGGGTTTTTTAATCTAACTGCTGTCTGAATCATAGCAGGTAGAGATTCCAAAAATGTTATCATTATAATTTTTCTATGTTTCCAATTCATTATTGATAGATGAAAAAATCAAACTTCTGAAATGCTGACATCTAATACCAAAATTATATGTTTTTTTTTTCATATTTGGTTTCAGAGAATGAAGTTCTTGTAAAAGACAAGTGAAAGATCTTTGGTCTGAAAATGAAATTCTCAATAAGCTCTTTATCTGTGCCCATGTAGTAAGTTCATTTCTACTTGAAATAAAAGTCAAGGCTTTTCCTTTCAATTCGCGTATTATGCCTCTAAGAATCAATTTTTTCATGAATTCAGGTTGTGCATTATATTGTAAAAAAGTCTCACCACAAGCAGCACAAAAGTTGTTCAATTTTTTTTGAAAAAGTGAGTCGAGATCGAAATTTTTTTCACTTTTGGAAATTGAGTTATAATTTTGTTCTCCTAGAGAAGCTCTTTGTTGACGTATTTCACGATTTATCTGTGAAATATCCCTAAATTCGTTAAACATAAAAATTAAAATTAATATTTACAAGAGAAAATCTTTCTTAGTGTAGGGAAGGGAAATGGTTATAGGAATGAGAGTGACTTACGGCTAAGTTTTTTTGTTTCTTCCTGATTCTAAACCAATCTCGGGGATGCTGTCCTCTGATTCGTTCCTGTTGCTGGATATTCAGATTCTCACCCTGTTTCTTCTTTTTTTTTTTAAATCTTAAACCAATCTTGGGATGTACTGTCCTTTGAATGGTTGTCAGTGGTCCTCTGATTCGTTCCTGTTGCTGGATATTCAGATTCTCACCCTGTTTCTGGTAGTGGTTTTTGAGTTTGGGTTTTCCAAAATTCGTCGCCGACTGCGTCAGTTACGTTGTGCCTCAGCAGTTGTGTGGTTCGTGAGGCACCTTGTAGCTTTTTTAAACCAATTTTGTATTGAATAACTCTACCTAGAAGTTCACCTTTCACACAATTGAAGATATACTTTACTCAATGCTTTAATGGAAAACGAAAATGCAGGTTACATGTGACAAAAATGGAATGGTCAAAATACATATCTCAGATAATTTATAACAATATACAAATAATAAAAGGTATTGTCATTCTTCCGTTGATCTTCGGTTTGGAAGATAATTTACGGTGGAAGCTTAATCAGCGGAGATAAACTTTGGTAGAAGCTTGGTCTGCAATTTGTCTAGTCGCCATGAGGTCTGGGTGGCAGGGCCGGACTCGGGAACGTAACTGACATACGTAATGAATCGTGAAGATGCCTATCATATGCAAAGTAAGATCTGTACAATATAGCAACGTTGCGTGGTCCTCACTCTATACACTTCATACTACTTATGAATAATTTATAGGGACCCCAATTTGATAGAAGCAATTGAAAAATTAAACGGACCTTACTTTGATTATGGAAATACAGTTCCCACTTTGTTCCAATTTATGCTTGAAAATTAAATTTTTGGATGTATATTTGTAATCCTAACTTTACCACATAAGGACTTTATATCTCCAGGGGTGTTTCAACTACATCAATCTCTCATACATACTCTCAAATAACTCATATGTCAAATTCTTTTTCAAAGTTTAGATATTTGCGATATTTTAGTAAAATATATTTTTCAGGGGAAGTGCTTCAACCTATGAGGGTGGAGTTTCAGATGTGCCATTGTATCTCATACAAACTGTGAAATGAATTATATGCCCAGGAGCTTTGTTCGGGATGTATATTTATGTTTTAAATTAAAAATGAAAACAGTTTGATTTTTTAGGCATGTGAATGAATAAATATTAGCAAGATGGTTTTATCCCTATTGAATGAAGTTTAAAAAAAATCCGGATTATTCGATTCTCCTTCCAGGGTCATTTGTGAATTGAATAATACAACTTCATATATTTTAATTTTTATTCTATACAAATAATTTACCTCATATTGAACTGCTCATCACACACTCTCAGAAAAATTACTTTAGTGGTATCCAAGGGAAAGACCTCTTCCAATACCTAAAATTAAAATAGTATTACTCAACAAAATGATTCCAGAAGCACAATAGTGAATGGGATTCATTCAATACAGGTGATAATATTCAACGGTGATGAAAATTCTTATTAGCTATAGGAATTGAGTATCCTTTATAAAAATGCATTTCGAAAATCTGCGATCTTCGAAAATTGAAAAATTGATTACAAGAATGAGTGCATATGCTTTTATATTTGGTATCATAACATATCAAATATTCGCTGAATTTCCTAAACGAGTTTAAATACACTCTGCGAGAGGCAAAGGAAATATATATTTTGTACATTATAGCATTAGATTTCAATTGAAGCTTGAATTTTTGTTTTTCCGAAAATCTAGTATAGTAATTAATTCTTTTCAGTCTTATAATCAATTTCACCAAAATATGCAATGTTCATTGTGTTGGGCATTATCTTTTTTATGATGGTCATGTGCTAGGTGCCCTAGAGTAACGCTAGAGTCGAATCGGAATATAAATAAGAAAAATGTGCCACTATTAAATGCAAGGATTTTGATCGAAAATTATCGGAATGGAATTCTGAAAACTGTCAACTATATTTTGAGCTATATTTTGAATATTCGTGACTAGAAAGTAATAATACCCTTTTTACAGAAACCATGTAGGTATGCATGCCAAATTCATTCGGATGCGAGGCAATATGGAAAAATTGTAAGATTTTTACACATACAAACAAAAATCTTTCAAATGAAACTGATAAATAACGGTGAATAATATGTTCTTTTGCCTTCTAAGAAAGTCAACATCTTTCTCCATATCAATTGTTGAAAGTGTTACTTTGCTATGCACACTTTGCCTCCTCTTTATCCCGCAAAACGATTACAGACATACAAAAAGAGATAGGTTTTATAAAACGATGCCCTGATTGCATCCTGTCAAGTCTCATTAAATAAAACGGAAAGTTACTATTCTCACATTGAGTGCCGATAAAGACCTAGTAGGTCGAAAGCCCTCTCTACGTTTATATTAAACATTCCACGAATTACAAAAAAAAAAGGATTCATACCGTATTGTTCGAAAATTCATTCCGATTGATCCGGAATATGCAAGTCGCCAAGTAGGAAATCTCTTCAAAATCATAAAAAAACAAAAAATGGGCTCACTCTGAATTTTATCATTACATACGACTACATAAAATTCAACTGATAAAAATTTTCATTTAAGAAATCCCATACATATTTTCTCATCTAACACATATATTTTGATCCAACATCGTCTAACGTTAAGCTGTTTAGCGATCTCAATATTTTGTCTTCAGAATGGGTCGGTTTTAGTTTCAATATATTACTCAATCAATCAATCCAGTAAAGAATGAACCAGAAAACAGCGCCAAAAATTAATTTACTTATCACTGCAAGATTTATTTTCATTATATGGATCCTGAAATTATTGAATAATTACCTATATCTTCAATTCATTCGGGAAAGAAATTGAGTTCATTATACTCACAATATTTTACAATGTGGCAGCTATGAATAGAAGAAATCAGGTAATGTTGACGACTCACGAAAAATTCCACAGATTATAAACTTTTGCATAAGATCAAAAATCACAAAAAAAACTGAAAATCATCGATAATGAACAATTTGATTCGAAAATGAGGCTATAATCCAGTGAGATAGTAAAATCATGTTTTTATTAATGAAAATGCTGTAATTTCAACTCCAAGGGATCAAATAATTCAAGCTATAACAGTTGAATTATTGAATTGATTCCAGGAAAATGAAAGAGCAGCGGAGAATATACATGGTTAAACCATTGAGCATGATTATACGATATATACGGAAAAATTATACCAAGTAAAATATTAACAATTATCTTTTTATTATTGGGTAACAATCTAGTGATATATTATTCCAATGGATATCGAGATGTGTTGATCCTATTTCATTTGTTAATAATAACTAATATATTTCAATTGAAATATGTCGCTCTTACCTAACCCAAGTCCATCAGAAGCTACACCATAATGAACGGGTGCGGCCAGAATTGGAGAAGCAACCGCAATAGGAGCAGCTACTTTTGTAACCACTGGAGTAGGATGTAGGGCTAGTAAATTATTATTTTGGTAGGAACTAGCTCCATGGGCAACTGCTACGGCTGGAGTGGCTACAGCTACAAGTCCATGTCCCAGGCCTCCCAGACCATGTCCAAGGTTTCCACCATATCCAAGTCCACCGATAACTCCAGCGCTAGCAGCAGACACAAGCATGCCAATGAATACCTGGGAATTATTTTTGAGAACAAGTTAACACTCAGGAGCTTGCGGGTGAAATAGTCTATTGAAAGTGATCAGTTGGAAAGAGAATACAATAAAACTCCACAGGAATGAAAATTCCTAACTGAAATCTGAACAAAGTTGAATGAAATAACTATGTGTTCATGAAACTTTTCGTATGTATATATAAATGTTTATACTACTACATAAAGCTTTCTTGAGATCTTCCAGAGAGAAAGAAGAAATAAAACTCCCAGTCAATCACAAACATTTGAATTTCATGAAAAAAGAAATCCAATACAAAATAAATGGCTCACCAGTTTAAACATGATGATGTTGATTACTTCTATACTGTTGTTAAAATGATTACGATCCATTTCTCAGACCACTTTATATCGAGCTGATTCCATACGAATTATTTGAAAGGATCTTAACTGGAGCAGTATTATATCACAATTGTCGCCTCAAGCGATTAAATGCATTTCAAAATGAACTCCTTGACACTGCATTGCCAAGAAAAATCATTACACCTTCGAGTAACTGATATATGTTTTTCCATTCAATGACTCGACTCGTGTTGTCCACTTGACCCATAATACATTTTTCTCAATTCACAGCGGTATGTAATTTCGTGGGTTTCTTATCAATGCGTATGTCTATACAAGAATATTGCAACAGAACATTGTTTCGATTTGTGTAATGATATATCATTATCCGTAAAAGTGTTTAAACGACTTCCTGGATCACTGAAAACTATCTATAAATGATAATGTTATCAATTCGATATTATCGAATAATTTAGTTCTGATCCAGCAAATGTGATAATTATTTTCTCGTTCAGAATGTGTGACGTTTTATATATGGATCCCTGCTGTTCGAACGATTTGATTGCATTTGTGTTTCGGTCCCTTTGAATCAATTCAGAATGCCCTAATGTTCGTTGGGAAAATATATAGTTTGTGAATCGTCTCACAACTTCCTTCAATTTCAAATTGAAACTATGAAAGAAAACAAAATACTACATTATGAAAGAAATGGAGAGTTTGAATTACTTATACAAATCATTCCAATATTTTGAAGGAAGTTTAAATTTAAAATTTTGGAAAATATTTTCTTATTGCATACCTCCGCCTCCTCCTACCGATACTCTCCGATATATAACCTGTCGTAAAGTAGGCGTAGTTTTTACCGCCTTGGGTGCAAAATTCAGAAATGATAAGATTTAAATCTTGGGAAAAAATAATCAATTAAATTGACGTGTCCTGCCGTTTCGTAAAAAATTACATATTCAAGGTTATTGAAATATTTAGCGGTAGTTTCAAACCCTCAGGATTCATATTTTGTTGCGGCTTTTCTTGGTACACCCTACCCCGCAGAGTCACCCTCATGCAAAATTGAATTAACCTATTAGCGGTATTCTATGTGATGTAAGTGTTTTATGGTGGGGTAGTTTTTACCACCAGTCATGCAAAATTTGGAAATGAAAAAAAATTCAAACAATATATATACATATATATATATATATATATATATAAAGTATGAAGGAATGGTGCAACATCAACAAGAAACTGGCTGCTTACAGAAATAGAAGGATATTCTTACTAGAATGTAGACGTAATGGTGTTATACTTCACACATTATGAATAATATCCAAGAGTTGAACATCCTAATTGACATAAATAATGGTAAAAGTTTACCCGAAATTCATACATTCAATGAAAAATTAACCAAGAAAATGTTAAATTTAGAAATCAAAATAACTCGTAATGACCTCAAATCATCAGAAATATATTGATTTGTTGAAAATATAAACAGGATGTTCATAAAATCAGATGTGGAATCATCTGCGACTGAGAGATAAACTTTAGTCACTATCTTCCATCGTCAAGATAACCTCTTGTGGGGTATTCATGTTGAAAAGGGAAACATTCTCAATTGAATATTGATAAAAAGATTTTTCTGTGAATTGAAAAATCCACGATTAAAATGAAGTTATTTTTTGTGAATGTCTAACAGAAAACAACTACTTCTCCGGCTAAAGCCACGCTGGACATTGAACTACATCTGATAGATATTCTGAGAAGGCCCTAACTCAAAAGAAAAAATCTGAAATTGAAAATTTGTATTTTCATTCAGATAGTTATTTGATTTTCTATTCCAGTCTTAATTAAGAACTCATAAAGATGAATGAGGCAAAGAAGAATGTTCTCCAAAAGAGAGTACTCACCAGAAATCATTCGTAACATTGACGCAGGAGAGACATCGCATTCACTAGGTCTTCAATACATTTTTGTCGACGAAAATCTATTTCACGCTTCCACGATCATCAGGAAGACCGGGAGAAATGGGAAACACATTTTCAAAAGCAATCTCACTTTGCAAAGATGGAAAAAGTTAGAATCATTTCTTTTGGAGAGACACTTTGAAATTAGTGTTTTCTGACATTAAAACCTGTCATGGGGTATGATAGATTGATTTGTTGAAAATATAAACAGGATGTTCATAAAATCAGATGTGGAATCATCTGCGACTGAAAGATAAACTTTAGTCACTATCTTCCATCGTCAAGATAACCTCTTGTGGGGTATTCATGTTGAAAAGAGAAACATTCTCAATTGAATATTGATAGAAAGATTTTTCTGTGAATTGAAAAATCCACGATTAAAATGAAGTTATTTTTTGTGAATGTCTAACAGAAAACAACTACTTCCCCGGCTAAAGCCACGCTGGACATTGAACTACATCTGATAGATATTCAATTGAGAATGTTTCCCTTTTCAATCAGAAATATAGTTTTCGAAACTTTCTAACTTCCTCATAACGAAACTACCTAATGATATCTGGATAAATTATACAGAAAGCAAACGATTTCCTACAATAAAATATTCAAAGATATAAAAATTAAAAATATCAACAAGATAAATAAATTAAAATTTTCTTTCCAGAATGATATCAAAACAAAGAGCACTTGACTCAAAAATTTGACTGATATAATTATACCAAATGATATTGAACATTTTCTTGCTTTGGGATTCAAATTCAGTTTACCTCCTACTACAAGAGACGTATCAATTTCAAAACTTTTGTCTGATATCGAATCACTAATAAGTGGATTCAATAATGAGAAAAAATATATTTTCAGAGCAAAAATAACAAATATGGTTACTAACTTTTTTCAAAAACCTCAAAAAAATTAAACAACACTCAATTCTCTTTATTAAAAAACCAAAGAATATTTCAAAAACCATCGTATTCTTATTTTAACAAAATCAGATAAAGGTAATGTAAGAGTCATTTTAGAAAAAACTTAATATATAAAAAAATTTCATGATATCCTTGATGACGAAAACTCTTACACCAAATTAAATAGAGATCCTACCTCAACCATTGAACAAAAAGCAAATAAATTTATTTCAGAATTAAAAAAATCAAAAATGATCACTGAAGAAGAAGCAAAAAAATGTATGATATACAGTTCTGTATCACCAAAATACTATGGTTTACCCAAAATTCATAAACCAATCATGAAACTCATTTCATCTATTGATGCACCCAATAGCAAAATATCTAAATTATTCACAGACATCCTTACAGATGCATATGACTTCGAAAATAAGTTTAATGTTAAAGATTCTTTCGAGTTTTCTAAATTCATCAACGAAAAACAACTTCCACAAAGCTATGTCTTGATAAGCCTAGATGTTGTTTCCTTATTCAGTAACATACCGATAGAATTAGTGTTGAAAAGTATAACTAAAAGATTGAGTAAAATAGAAGAATACTGTAATATTTCACAAACAAAATTTTTTGAAATCATTCGATTCATATTCAAATCTAGTTTCTTTTCGTCCGAAGGAAATTTCTACAAACAAATGCTTGGAACACCTATGGGAGCTACCATCTCACTAATCATTGCTTCGTATGTAATGGATGACCTTTTCGAAGAAATATTACCACAATTGACGTTTGAAGTTCCATTTTTTTTTAAATTGTAGATGATATTATTTGTGCAGTACCAATGGATAAATCCGATGAAATTTTAAGAAAAGTAAATAACTACAATAAAAATTTATAATTCACAATTGAATTAGAAAAAAATAAAAGTATTCCGTTTTTAGATACTAGAATAATTCGTAGAGAAAACAATTCACTAATCACAGATTGGTATATAAAACCAACAAACTCTGAAAGATACATAAACTATCATTCCTTCCACTCAAAATGAATGAAAATAAATTTGTTTCTTTGTATGAAAAAAGAATCGAGATATTGGTTCATCCCTCATTGAAAAACAAAAATTTTAAAATTCTCAGAAATATTTTACTAGATAATTCTTACCCCAGAAAACTTCTTAACAGAATTATTTTCAATACCAACTCTGATAGACAAATTAATAATGATGACACAAATAATCAAAATTCAGAAAATAACAATGAAAAGATAATTTATTTTTCAATTCCTAATATAGGAATTCTATCATCAAATATAATTAAATTATTCAAGAATGAAAGTAACATAAAAATTTCACAAAAAAATATCAAGACTATTGGAAATCTAAATACGAGGTTAAAAGATCCCACACCAGATTTGAAGAAATCAAATGTTGTCTACAGCATACCATGTAACAACTGTGATTTGAACTATATTGGTACAAGTTCAAGAACTTTAAATAATCGTATTATCTCTCACAGAAGTGATATAAGACTCAACAAGAAATCATGTCCATTAGCTCAACATGCTATTGAAACAGGCCATAAAATATCATTCGAGGAAGCACAAGTTTTACATTCAGAAAAAAATTTCTCTAAAAGATTAATAAGTCCAATCAAAATATGAACAAAAAACACATATCGAAAATCTTAGAAAATCTACAGTTATCGTTTACGAATGGATTAAAACTGATGATTCTCAAAGAATATAATAAAAAAATTAACACACCCACTACATTTCTTATATTTTTCTGACGATTAATCATAAGTTGTCATTTCAAATCCTTCAATGTCACTCGAAACGTCAAAGATATAACACCATTCCGACAAATATTTACATATTTTACGTTTTTTTTTAAGTTAATGTTCATTAATCAACCACTCAGATTACTGTAAGCACTTCCTTCATTTCAAGTATTTTCTTCTCAATAATGTAATTTACATTGATTTGTTGAAAATATAAACAGGATGTTCATAAAATCAGATGTGGAATCATCTGCGACTGAAAGATAAACTTGAGTCACTATCTTCCATCGTCAAGATAACCTCTTGTGGGGTATTCATGTTGAAAAGGGAAACATTCTCAATTGAATATTGATAGAAAGATTTTTTTGTGAATTGAAAAATCCACGATTAAAATGAAGTTATTTTTTGTGAATGTCTAACAGAAAACAACTACTTTACATATTTTAGGACCCTGAAGAAGTTTCAAAATTGAAACGAAAGCTCGGTCCAACGTATTAAAGAGTTTTTCATAGTTCAACACTTGTGCTGACTGAAGATCCCCATTATTCCCCACCCCCCATATATATATATATATATATATATATATATATATTCTTCAATTTCTCGGAATAAAGGTCTGATTCAGTCAATTCATATAATTTCCCTTAACTACGTTTCGACATGGTATTTGTCATCATCAGGTTAAAACACTCAAATCAAAAATATGGAGTTTGAGACATTTAACACAATATTGAAATGTATGCACAAAATAATTTTTAAAAACATATGGTTCGAAATATAACACGTCATTTAATTCAATACAAAAATATCTGTAAAATTTATGACAAATTATTTTATTTGAATTCTGCGTTCGCATCGTACGAACGTTATTGTAGGAGTGTGAGTGCGTCGAACTCATCGAGAATGGTTTGCTTATCTTTCATGCATTTCTACCCTCTTCATAAGTACATGGGATTATTTATATTGAGCTCTAGTATATGAGCCGGACTGTATTTTTTTGGCAGCATGTAAAGATCAGTTTTTATTATTATTACTATAAACAGAGTTAAAAAAGGTTGTTATAAATCTGGCTTAAGTTTTTGATATAATTTCAATTGTTAATGCTTTTGGGGTCTTTTTTAATATGTATCATTTCAAGGAATGTTCTTACTCTTGGATTCCTTCCTTTGGTCAAAATTTCAACGTTGTCAGTGTCAAACTTATGTTGATTTTCTTTTTCGTGTGTGGATAAGGCTGTAATGTCAGCTTTTGAGTATTTGTGGGACCTATATAGGTACAGTCTTTACACGGTATTCTATATACTGTATGAGTTGGTTTGTTTTTTGGTATCTCTGGTTTTAATTTTGAATAAATGGTTTTTGTCGTATTTTTCAGTCGATGTGCAATAGTTATGTTGTGTTTTTTCATTGTTTTATTGATTTTATTCGATAGTTTGTCTATGTATGATAAAGGTATGTATGTTGTTGTTTTCTTTACTTCATTATAATTTTTATTGTAGATCTTATGTATTCGTTTTTTTATTGTTTTTTCTGCAAAGTGGCTGGGGTAATTATTTTCTTTCAATATATTCTTGATTATTTCTATATTATTTTTCCTGAATTTTGGGTGAGCAAGCTTCATAGCTCTCTCAGGTTAAATTGCGAATAACATTTTTTTTGTAACTAAGGGGTGCGTTTGACAAATAGTTAGTGTAACGATTTGATGCATTTGGTTTAATAAATCAGTTTGTGAAATTTTTTCCAGTATTGTCGGGTATTATTGTTGTGTCGAGAAAGTTTATTTGTTTTTCTATTTCTTTTTCTATTGTAAATTTCAGTCTAGGATGATATTTATTAAATTTTCAAGAATTTCATCAACATTGTCAGTAGGAATACAGGTTAAACATCGTCTACATATCGTTTGAATAATATTGGTTTGAAAGTTAGTGATTTGATGATCTTTTCTTCAACATACTCCATAACCAGATTTGCTACTGTTGCAGTAATTTGAGATCCCATTGCAATTCCGACATATTTGTGAGTAGTATTTATTTTCATATTGAAAGTATGTTGAGGTTGAACATAGTTCAATTCCTTTCAAAAACTCTTCCAAGGTTAGTGTTGTGTGACTTTGTATTTCATTCCATTTTTCTCTTATGATATCTATCGCTAATTTTGTATCTATATTTGTATATAAAGGAACTATATCCAGAAAGATTATTATATGATTTTGTGGAACTGTTATATTGCGGACAAATTCCACAAATTCCCAGGAGATTTTTCACATAGTAATCATTTTTTCCAATAACATTTGAAAGAATTCCTGAGAGGAATGTTGATAAATTGTAAGTGGCAGATTGAATATTGCTGACAATAGGGCGAAGGGGAATTCCAGTTCTGTGTAATTTGGGCAACCCGTATATTGTTGGAGGTTGGGCGTTGTGTATATTGAGTTTGTTTTTTGTTACCTGATCTATAAGTGTTGACGAGAACCAATTATTTACTAATTTATTAACTTTCGCTTGGAGTTTTTCTGTGGGGTTAAATCTCTCTTTTTTATATGTGGTTTCATCCATTAACAAATTTTCTAGTTTTTCTTTGTTATCAGATATTTGCATAATTATTGTTTTGTTAGTTTCATCAGCCCTGAATATAAGTAACTCGGTATTTTCTTTTAAAAAAGTTTTAGTCTCTTTTAAAAGTTTGTTAAAGATATTTTTCGAATTTTTTGTTCATTTTTCAAAACTGGTTTTGAAGTTGGTAATGATGTTATTGATTTTGTGTCTGATTTCATTCTGATTTTCGCTCGTTTGATAGGTAATTCCAGATTCTAAATTCGCAATTATCGATTCTGTAGGGATTTCCCTATTTTCGCAGTTGAAATTTTGACCAAGACTCAAGGTATATGAAATGTCTTCAGGAGTATTTGTGTCAGTCTGGTTTTCTATCCAATTTTTATCAAGTTCTATTTTTTGAGAAGATTTATTTTTTGTTTGTAAGTTTTAAATTTTTTTCTTCTGTACCTTTCAGTGTTTGGAAAAATCGTTCATAATATAGTTGTTGATTTTCGAAAAAACTATTTTGTATATCAGGACAAACGTTTTGTGATAATTTATATTTTATATGCTCAATGTTTCTATTTAAATTCGAAATGTTTCTATAGCATTCATTGATGCAAATTTGGATGAGTTTAATGTAGAAAATTCCTGAAATATGCTCATATTTTTGTTGAAATTCTCCATGCTTGAATTTGAGTTTATTATTTATTTTTAAAAAATTTGGTATTAGTTTCTGATCTTTACATCTCAACAGAAAAATTCGTCTATTTTTCAAGAAAATTGCAGCAGAGAATTTTGACTTTAAAAATGAAAATCGGTGTTTGATACTCAAGGAGTTTCTTCACTGGAAGCCATTGAAGGGTCTGAAGCATATGTGCTATTGGTTGTTTTCGAGCATTGTAGAATTATTCGCATAGCACGATTCTGCATCTTCTGGAGTCTGCCTGTTTCATTTCGATTAATAAAATATAAAATTGTGGAACAATAATTGAAATGTGGTGGTATTATAGTGTTGTATATTATTAATTTAGACCATTGGCTGAGATACGAAGAACATCTTCTTGAGTAGTTAACTTTGTAAGCTACTGTTTTGATAACCTGATTAGCATGTTCTTTGAATTTCAATTGACTGTCAATAGTTATTCCAAGATAAACGAATTTGTCTACATTTTCTATATCCCCGTCATTCAATTGTATATGTATGTTTTTATGATGGTTTTTATGTTTTCTCAATGTCATCCATTTCATTTTATTCACGGTCACTTTTAATAAATTTGCACAATATTTATAAACCCTTTCAAGAGTAGTGCACACTTTTTTACATTTTTACCACTAAAGTACAGAAGGGTGTCGTCGGCAAATAAATGAATTTTACATTCTTGTGATATGGTAACAATATCAACCAAATATATGAGGAATAACAATGGTCCCAAAATAGACCCTTGGGGCACAACTATATCATTTTGCATTCTATCTGAATAAATTTCACGCAGTTTTAGCCTTTGCTGCCTATTGCTTATGTAATCCATCATCCACTTTAATGCCATTTCTTCAATACCAACGCTTTCAATTTTTTTAATGAGCTTCCCAAACATGTTACGCGTGGGCCTCTAGAGGCACTTTAAAAACAGCCGACAGACAACATAAGCGGGCCCTAATCATGATACGTCGTCGGTTCGGCTAGCCCATGTCGCGTCGGCCACCAGTAGGCCTCCAGACTACCAACCGCTTTAATCCTTAGCGGGACTTCAGCGGATAGACAGAGTTAAGATGAACTTATATTGCATGGTTCAGATTATGGTGCGATTGCGGGTATCCTACTAATCAACCGCGTCATTCCACTTTTGAGATTTCATCAATGATCTTTGCAAATATATAGGGGCGTCCAATTCAAAATTCAGTACATGGAAGTATAGAGTATCTTGGAAGGCAATGAGCATAAAGACGGTTTCAATGAAAACAAAATGGCCCGTGTAAGAACAATCTAGCATTATATCTTCGAAAATAGTGAAATTTCAATGAAGATAGGTCATCATTATACACAATAAATTCACCAAACATTCAGAATCGACTGATTTATATATACAATTCACTGTTTTCACTCTCTGAAGCCACTAATTGTAGATGATTTCTGAAACTGTAGAGCCAGATTGTTCCTATTTACCTAAACAGACAACTCTTTCCCCATTTCAACCATCCTCATTGTATCTCAAATGGTTTCCCAGATACTGCATTTCAAACTTGCCTGGAAAAATATTCCACCGAATAGATAGAATGACAACACACAAGTCTGAAATAATACTCGCCATTGTGATTATTATTCATGACCATATACCACAATTACCAGACAAAATAGAAAACACGCGATTTGACATCCTACACGAAATCAGCAGTAGGGCCAACTGCCAACGTGATAATCAGTAATGCCAATGTTGCATTTTCATTACAGAGGTCGCAGCGGAGCGGCGCACAATGCCACATACTGTGTCAAATCGACATGGGCGCGATTATCGCAAATCTTTAACTGGTAATTTCTGGCTAAATTCAAAACATCCATAATAAATATGCGTATGTTCAGCCAAAGCGGCGAAACTGATATCATTCCCATTATTAACCGACATTGGTGTGCCGCTGCCGACATCTGACCGCAGTTAATATTAACCGCTCATTCATGTTTGCTAGGTTGTCCCTATCTATAGTTTCGAACGCCCTTCGAAGTTCTAGAAATACTGCAATAGCACACTGATCATTTTCTGTGATTTTCTTCCAATCTGCTAATACACATTGTAATGCAGTTTCACAACTGTTACGAAAACCCGATTGATAGTCGCATAGTACCTTATTGCTCTCCAAATAATCTACTATCTGTTCATATACAGCCTTTTCCAATACTTTGGCTGTAGCATTAATGATGGTTTGTATTTGGAATTTTAGGTATAGATATAATCGTAGAAAATTTCAATTCAGTTGGTACTTCACATCGTTCTAAGGAACTATTTATTATGTTCAACAATGGGTTAGAGATGGCACTGAAACTTCTTTAGGAGTTCTACTCAAATTTCATCTGGACTACTTCTATTTTCCAAAGAATTTACAATTTTTTCTAAATTTACCATATTGATAAGACTGAAGTTGGACAATTTATTTTTAGTTATTCTTTTCATCATAGGGAAGCTATTTGAGAAATTGGGAGCATTCCATCAGTAATCTGTATTGTACTCTTGATATAAAATGTGTTCAGGCCATTTGGCATTAAGTTCATAACGGAAATTATTTCACCATTGCCCATATCAATTGTTGTAATAGTTTTCATGGTAATTATTTGACATTAATGTTCTCAGTGTTTTTCACATTTCAGTAGAATTGTTCTTATTTGAGTAAATTTTTGTTTTTAAAAAGTGTTTTTTTCTTTTCTGACTGTTTTCACTGCTATATTTCTCTTTTGTTTATACTTTCCCCAATTATCCCTTGTTTCATTGATTTTATACTCTTTGTAACTCATATCCCATTCTTTTGTAGCTTGTCTCACGTTCTCATTCCAGAATTCTTTGTAATATCCTGCTTCTTTGGAGCTACTTCATTCAAAATTGACAGTATATTATCCAATGATTGTTCATATCTATGATTTAACTCCTTCTCTGTGTAATTCTCATCATCGCCATATTGGAGATGCCATTCTGAATTCATGAATTCTGGCAAAGAAATCATGATATCCAGCCCCAAAGCCCCCACATACTAATTTTGAATAGAATCAAACATAATCACAAAACTCGTTCGCCATATTGGAGCCACCATTTTGTTCATTCTTTGGCGAAAATTCGGTAATGCATTGTCAGCAGAATAATGAACACCTGCCAAATTTCACGTTAATCGGACAACTAGGAGTAAGTCAAAATTCACTTGCAAGATTTAAGGTAAACATACGTATATGAAATTGAATGGTGTTACTCGATCAATTTCTATTATCATATGTTGCTACATTGGTGTGGTTGTTTTTTTCGAAAAGAGGCCATAAAAAACGTATGCATCACTTTTGCCCAGGCAGTTTATAATTTTTTTATATGTTTTCTGTGAGTACTAACATTTCAAAAACATTTCATTATGTTACTCGATTGGCCAGTCCCCTCTTGGACTATAAGGTTTAAGCTCGTATTCGAAGTATTTCTCGTTGGTACAGCAGTATTGGATCGATTGCTACAACTGCATCTGACTCGATTTTTGCGGAAAAATTGAACGTTAGAAATGTTCGTACCATCCATGACCTGCATCGCTTGGAATCCAATTTTTGTGGCTTCAAAACAGTTGATTGTAGAACCACCGACGACCCCGGTACTCAAAGATACGATCTTGTATAATAGTGGAAGAGGGGGTTGCTCCGAAGACCAATGCATCAACTTCTCACAACCGGCGTCATCCCTCATCTGGCGTGATGGCCTTGCGTCGACGTGCTGCTCAGTAGAAGAGGAAAAAACATTCACAAATTCTTCCACGCATTCTGACACTTGTTGCATTATCGGCATGCCGAGTGTCCATTTTGTCAAAACATTGTTGGTAACTCCTCTGCCCCGTGTTCGATCGTCAGATTGCTCCAGATCCCTGGCGAGAACTTTTCGAAGCGCATGATGGTGAAACATCCATTGCGTACAAATTGCCGGTACTCGAGAAGATTAATTTTTGTTTGAAGGCAACGCATATCTTAACAAATACAATCGGGCCGATAACGCATGATTGAAGTGACCCGCCGCGTGTAAGAATACATTTTTTCAATGCAGGACAAATGTAATTTTTAGTTGCCACTTCTTTCTGCCACGATAAACTGCTTCACGAGAGTTACCATCCAAAGTTGTGTTGTCTGTCCATTTTTCTCCATTTCTTTCAATTTTTCAGAAAATCTCTGCAATGCACCTTTGAGTACGTCGTCCTCGATTTTCAAGTCGAATTTTCTTTCGTCGAAGCTTGTGACAACTTCCTACATTTCGAGCTCTTCATCTTCAGAAAAATCAATCTTGGATAAAATGATGTGACTCAATATAAGATTGACTGAGTGTCCCCGGATTGCTCTCGCATAGGCATGACCTAACAACATATTTTCAACAGATATTGGTGCGTTAATCAAGAACAATAGCTCTTTCAATCCGTTACCTGCCATGATAAACCCAATACTCCCCAAAAAGGTCATCAACGTGTGGAATCCACCTAAACGAAGAACAACTGATTGGGGTCGATCAATCCTGGTCCCATCCCGGTCCCATCCTGGTCCCGTCCTGGTCCCGTCCCATTCCGTACCGGCCCCGTCCCCGTCCCGGTCTATCTGTCTATCTATCTATCTATTGAATTTTCGAAAAAATCGTAATCTCCGACCGCAAAAACTCTCACAAAACAATTTTGCATCGAATCGGACCATAATCACAAAACTCGTCCATTATCTTGACTTTATGAATTTTGACAAAAAAAATTGTTATCTCCGACCCCGAAAACCTCCACATACCAATTTTGAATCGAATCAGAGTATTATCACAAATCTCGTCCGCCATCTTCAATTTATGGATTTTGACAAAAATCTTCGACCCCAAAAATTCCCATTTACTAATTTTGTATCGAATCGGACCATAATCACAAAACGCCATCTTGGAGCCGCCATCTTAAATTTATGAATTTTGATAAAAAATCGTAACAATTTTGAATCGAAACGGACCATAATCACGAAACTCGTCCGTCATCCAAGGTTGATGAAAATTGCTCAAAGTACTTTCTAAACCCGTAATGTGTAGTGTGTAGTTTTCGAGTCTATAAAAGACATACAAACAAAGATATACAGAACAATACATCCATTTTTATATATATTTGTATAGATTCGATTATGAATTTATGAAAATCTTAATTTTATGTGGTCTTTCAGGTCAAATTAACCAATTGCTAGTTAACAATTTCTAATAAAAAAAGGAAAAAAGGGTGTCATTAATATTTAGTAAAAAATCACTTATTAAAATAGTAACTTATGCTCACTTATGTAATGCTTACTAATAAAAAAAGTAGATATTGACTGATGGAATCAATATATATTGTTGACTCTCGTATCGTAGTTAAAATTCGTCGACAAAGTGCGTAAATTCTTACTTATCGCAATGATCGATTCGCACTCAATGTAACATGAGTAAATTTCTACTAAAAAGAAAAGTCAGTATTCACTGATGACGTTGGTAGATTAGTGAATAATATTGAATATTTCAGTAAACTGATTAAATTCTACTAAATAAATGTGTGAATTACTTATTACTTTACTACTGAACGGAACGGAATCGTGATTGGTTCTAAAATGTCTAATAATTGTTTAGTCGCTTGATGAAATTTTACTTGGGCATAGACTTATTGCAATAGGTAAATTGGACAGCATCATCACTCGCTGAAGAGCAATGAAGGCAGGAGAGTTACACGAAAATTTCTGTTATCGCAGTTAAACTAATAATAAAATCAAAAAATTCACCAATAATTTCACAAAATATGAGGAATTTCAAAACATCTTAAAATTATTTTTTTCGAATATCCTGAAAAGTTCAGACATACTTATGAATTTATTTATTTTATAATTTCCGAATAATCGAAATAATTGAACCAAAAAAAACTGATTTTGAAATAAGATTGTTTGAAGCTTCCTCAGATTTTTTAAATTATATGTGAATTTTTTTATTTTCGGGCCATCAAACTCTTTTCATTGTTTGGTATTTCTAATCTCACAGAGGCATTATCAAAATTTTCAGTTTTTGGATGTGTTGTATTAGATTTTGAATTCAAAATTCAGAAATGATAGTAGATAAGCTATGCCGATTCTAACTCATCCCCTATTTAGGGGTGGGTTTTGGCGAGCGGTTGAGGGGGTGGTTTTCGGGTGGGGTGTAGGGATGATGGCGGCAGCCATGTTGGGGGAGTGTGTGATTGAGAGTGGGGGATGGTTGTATGTGGGTAGGGGTGGGGGGGATGAGTGGTCTGTGATTGGTCGGAATGGTGGCAGCCATGTTGTGTATGGGAGTGTGTGATTGAGAGTGGGGGGTGGAGAGAGCTGTGATAGGTCGTGGGAGTGGTGATAGCCGCCGGCCGCTATCCAATAGCCGAGCAGCATATTGAAATGGGGGTGTCAACCAATATCCGTCAACGGAAGACTGAATGGTTGTGGGTGTGTCCTGCATTCGTCAACGGTATTGGTCGGACGGAAGACCTAATGTCACGTGAATGGCGGGGGCCATTTTGGAAAGTGGGAGGAGCCAGCGATGATGCGGCTATGACTCAACCGACAAGTCTTTGCAGGAATATTATCTACGTCAGCACTTCTTATCAGTTGTTTATTTAAGCGACCGGATATCGGCGGCATCCTTTGTTTACATTAACTGAGATAAGATATCGGCGGCATCCTTTGTGAAAGAGTTTGTTTACATTAACAAGATAAGAGAATATGCAGCTGCACGCTCGAACCGTGGGATAA